>VXBZ01006560.1:84193-99318 GCA_013399135.1 Heliornis fulica
TTTTTTGAAAAAAAAAAAAAAAAAGAAAAAGGGGAAAAAAGACATTTTGCATTCTGCTGCTTTGTGAGGATTTGACAGTTTTGCTGTGAGTTTTTATGGAGATGCAAAACGGAGCTGGGTTAGTATGGTTCTCTTCCTCTTGCAAATGAATCATACACCATGGTAAAAATGAAATATTAACTTCAAGTTTGAAAACTGCACACATTTTTTAGTTACTTCATGCAAATTTAATGAGAGTGGCATTTGCCAGAGCTACAGTAGATGCTACTTCAGATGTTTTACTCTTCTCCTCAGAATAATTTGAAAAACGAGGTTCCCCTTGGTTGAATACTTATTATGATGGAAAGATATTTACCTTTGAAGTTGCCAGTCAAATTGGTACTGACAGCTTAATGGAATAGATCTTTTGGGCATGATGAGATGCAGGCTGCCTTACATCATTATGTGATAGAGGTTAATCTAGAGAGTTATTTGTGGAGGGAGGTTTATAAGTATAAACAGTGTCCCACAGAAGGTCATAGGAAACTTGTAATTTGAAACCTGTAAATTGGGACTGTTCAAACTGGAAAAAAAACGGGCTGAAAGACAAAAATCTGTCTTTTTGGGGAACTATACCGAATGTTTAAAAATGGGGTTTTTTGTTTCATTTCTGTGTTTCTGTTATTCCAAATTTATTTTATGTCTGCAATAAGAGTTAGTTTTATATTGTTCAATAGATATCCCTGTCAGAATACATGAGGAATATGCATGGTAAACTATAAAAAAAAATACATATGAAAGGTAAATATATTAACAGTTGGGTGGATAAGGCCTGGAATACAGTCATTCATGCCAGTTTTTCTCTTAAAAGCACTATTAGCAAAATCTTGTTCTTGTACAGTGTTTGGAAGTTGTTGCTTATTTTTTTGTCAGTAGGAGTACTGAAACCCGAGAAGGATGGAGGCACAGATAAAACAGTCCATAGGCATATTTATTTTGGCATATGTATCCATAAGTTGAGTTCTTATGTACATGAGGTGCCTGGTGTGCACTTCTAGAGAGCCAGTTACAGGCTTTCATAAGTTATTCCTTCTACCTTTGTGAAATGTCACAGCAAAACTACACTGTGTCCATGATTTTTTATTTTATTCTTACTTTAAAATGGAGAGTATTCTTGGCACTCTTTCTTCTTACCTAGACTCTTGTTAGGCTCTTCATGCTGCTTTGTCTTGTTTGTCCAAAAGAGAAGATGATGTAATATGGAAATGTAATAATGGGAAATCAAAACCTGTTGTTAGAGTTTTCAGAGGCTCCACTTCCTTTTTTTTTTTTAATAATTACACAGGCAAAACCACCTGTGAGAACATTTTTGAAGGTCAGGAGCCTTTATAAGGATGACTACTTCTTACAGAGATGATTTTATATTCATGTTTTTTTAATTCTTTACACCAAATATTTTCTTATGAGCTTACTGTGCTTGTATCTGTGCATCAGAGGAACAATCTTTCATCCTGCTCAAAGCCCAGTGTGCTACTGAGTGAAAGAAATGTCTGCATGTGCTGTGACAGCTGGCATTTTAGTATGGGGATATTTTTGTCATCTTATTCTCCAAATAATAAGAAATATATCATTAGATGCCAAAGTCTCCTGTATGTCAACAGCAGTCACGATTTGATGGATGGAAATACAGTGGAAGGCATGGGATACATGTGGTAACTTCACTGGACATGTTCAAGAGTTGCTACAATAGGTAGTTCTTGCAGTCAGTTTAGACTGATTTGTGATCTTGTGAAGGATCTTTTAATCCTTTTAAAGTTTTCTTTGTATAATAGTAATGGCTTGTTAAACGCGTAAATAAGATTTCTAAGAGTTTAAAAGTGCCTTCTTTTCAGTACATATGTTGCAGCTTTTAAGTACAGGAATAGGCCGAGTCTTTTACTGCAAACAAAAAGGTGTGCTTAATTGCAAGGGTGAATCTACTACCTGTCAACATAAACAAAGTTTTAAAGAGTTTTCCTCTTTTTAAACTCCACTATGCAGTATATTACAAATAAAACTAAAAATGGTCTGCCCAAAATTTGTATTTACTTAAGTTTTTTACATGTAATGAAAACCAAGAGGTATAGAAGAAAGATAACAGAACACGACATGAGTTTTGTAGAAGGCTCTTCAGGTTAAGAAATGCTACTGAGGAAGGGTAACATAAAGATACACAAAATAGTAATGGCTACACAAAATAAGAATGGCACATCACTGTCTTGTGAAAGAAGTAGGGAGGGTAATAATTGAAAGTAGCAACCAGCATGCTTAAAACTACAAGAAATATTTTTTCACAGCCAGCTAATGAAGTTGTGGAAGATTAGCAATATGAGGCAGGAGCTCAAAGAATTAAGTCTATATGAAAGGAACTAAATGTTTTATGAGGTTGTATTCATCAGTGACAATTAAATAGCATTGCCCAGAAGCAGTCTCTGCTCAGGATATCTATACATCACAGCATGTTGGGAGCCAGGAGGGACTGTCTGTGGAAGGGTGGCTCAATTTTCACTCCACATGCTTAGGCGACTATGAGAAACTTGACAAATGGACCCTGAGTTTAATTTTTAGGGTATTTCTTAATGTATTTTTTGCTAATTTACTTTTTTGTTTATTAAAATGAAAAAATAATAGAATGGAAGGTTTTTATTTAATCTCTAAATAGTCACTGTGTACCTGTCCTTAATCTTCTAAATACTGCCTAACAGAAATAAAAGTCAACTTCTTGCCCCCATGCCATCACTGGCAAGTTTTGCAAAACATAGTAAAGTAATGGCTGGTAGTTGTTCCATGTAACAAAACTCACCATTCAGAAAAACATATTGGGAACTAGTTTCAAATACTTGATTTATATGTGACCAAAACATGGAGTACTGAATTGAAAACTAACTCGGTTCTGTGATTGTGAATAGTTTTGATTTTAGTGTGTTGTTAAAGATTAAAGACATTTTTGTTCTTCAACAATAGCATTTTTTATTTAAAGCAGACTGAAACACCTTAAGGTTTTATATATCTACACAACAGTCTTTTAATTTATCTGAACAAATCCTGTATGAACTCGGACAGTAAAAATTCATGCAGTTCCATTTGGACTTCTCTTCTGATAGTGGCCTGAATGGATGTATTCCCAAAATCCCCTTTAATGCTAAGTGGTAATACAGTAGCCTTCAGTTCAGGTGTTAAGAAGCTGAAGTGTATCGGTTCTCAGGGTCACAGGAGCCACTCAAGCTGTCACCTCTGCAAGCCCATGCACTTCAGTCTCAGGTATCAAGAAAAGACACTTCATATCATGGCTGAGGAGTATACCTGATACGTTACTGGTGATTTTACAGATACCACAGATTAATCACGGCTCTTAGGCAGAGTGTGCAGGAAGGTCCTCAAGATGGACAAGATAAGTAGATCAAATGAGAGTAGCGCTGTCACAAGTCATTATTTTCATTGAGAGTGAGTGAGTTTCATCAGAACAGTTGCCTTAATACCAGATGTGGATCTTTGCTAGTATAATTAGAGTTAAAATTTTTCTCAGAAAAAAGATACATTCAGAAGCACAAGGATTGCTCATTTTGTTATTACTCAGGACTCAAACTGGCTGAGGGGTGGTTCCTGAGTTTATGTTAAGCCTTAAGGCAAACTGATGATTGTAAATTTTAAAAGTATTACATTCATATGGCTGAATGGGACATATAATACTCTGAGAGTTTTGAAATGCACAACTGAAAATTGATAATTAGAAAAAAATAAAAACGTGTTAATGGGAGAAATGTGCACTTAATGCTACCTCTGTAAAACACCTACAAATNTTTGAAGCCCCAGGGAAAAAAAAAAAAAAAGAACCTTAAATCCTCTTTTCTATATATACTTTCTTTACTGCTATTTTGTTTGCTATTTTTTTCTGTCTATACCATACATACTGTGAGTTCTGTGTAGCATTTGAAGATGAGCGTATCTGTTAGGCTGCTTTTCAACTGTCCTGTAGAGGTGGGAGTAGGAATTCAGTGTGAGTAAAGAAACTGGTTTTACTATATTCAGAGCATGACTATGCTCTTGAAGCATAGTAAACTTGAGGCCTGGGGATTTAGCATGTCCATGTGTGTGGCTGATCCTGAACATACTGTTTGTGGAAAAGTATAAGGCAGAGAAGAGTCATGCCTGCAATATCTTTCCCTAATTTTTCTCCTTTATGTGTCATAAGGGAGGTCCCATGTATCACTTATCCTCACATTGCAGCAGGAAAGTTATTAAGCCAAAGTATGCAGAACTTCTTAACCTCAGGATTCCACTGTGTGGTACAGTGAGATTCCTATTAGTCATGTCTCTGTATGTGGGATTTAAGTAGTAACTGTCCCAAGTTGCCAAAGATGTAATCTGCCATAGAAGTAACTGCAAAGAATGTTCTGTGTACAGTGAGTGTTTCAGTAACAGCAAATGGCTGCAGTTGCTATTTTCCTGTACATACTTGAATTCTGAATAAGTTGTGTTGTTTGGGTTTTTTTTTTAAATTAATGTGTATCTGTATCTTACTAAACACAGGGCAATGTCCATAAGATCTTGGAAAAGTGCAATTTACCACTTACTGGGAAACAGTGTGTAAACCGCATCATTACAGAGAAGGTAAAGTACTTTTCTTGAATACTTGTCAGTGCTTTCCTGTGTTATCCCTAAGTAGGGACACTTTGTAAAAGTATAGACCTTAGTAGTAATGAAGAATATATTTAGTATCTGCTGCCAATGAAGGGAAAAGATTCCCTTGCAATTCTGTTCCAGAGGTCTGGGGGCTCACACTGTGCCTTTTAGTTCTTTCACCATTGACAGCGTACTGGACTATATTCTTAGACACTTTCAAAACAAAGAAACCTCATAGGAGAAATATGCAAAATGTGTATCTCCTTATTTTTCCAGAGTATTCCTGAAAATTTGCTGTGTGAGATGCAAATCCTCAAACACAGCTGTAATCACAGCGCTTTTTTTGTTGTTCTGGGTTTTTTTTACTCCAAAAAGCAACAACTGCGTAGCATATATATGTCAGACAATTATCTTTCTTGGTGTGCCCTGTGAGTCTTTCAGAGAACCACAAACTGTATCAGTAGCAGGTCTTTAATTTTTTTGTCCTTACTTGATGCCATTTGTGAAGCAATTTACTTTCCAGTGCAAGTACATGTATCTGATATTGCTGAAGCTCAAAGTACATTAGTGGGTCTTTTCAGCAAAGGATAAGTGACTTAACGTTTTTACTGTAATCACACTCCTTTTATTATCCATGTTTACATTTTTAAGGGCTTAGAGTAGTCTGTCTGGAAGACATCTATCATACTAAGTACAATGCATCAAAGGTGCTGACGTAGAATTTGCTTCCTCCTGGTGATGTATTGCTTCTGTAATTTAAATTTTTTTTGTCCACAAAGCAATAGAAAATAAATGGAAATGTGGCAGTTTTTCCAATCTTCTACGAACTAGGTGCATACAAATGTAAGGTACACAAAAATGAGAGGAAACAAGGACAGATTTTCTAAGACTCACCACTTGTCCAATCTGGCTGCTCTGTTAAGGAGGTGAGCTTAAGACTTCATTTTAATTTCAAGTGCAGTCTTTGCCAGTCTTTAGCTACTGACTTTTTTTTCTTTTTTGGGTGAGGAAAATTATTATAGACCTTATGGTTTCCCGGGCAACTAGCTTGCAACCTGTGTATGTCCCTCTGGTAGGCACCATTAAAGCATACATCATTTTACGGGTGGGGTTTTTTTTGTATTTGATGCTCTTGTGAGCCTTGGAATTGGAAAGCACATCTTAAGAATATATCAGAAAGAACAGCCTTTGCTCCTTCAGCCACATCTTCCCAGGTTTTCTGTTAAAAATACAAGAAGAAATACTGTCTTTCACTGCTAGCTTCTGACGATACTAAAATTTGCCCTGGGTATACAGTAGCTTTTGGTGAAATTTGTAGTGTGACAAAGGTGACCAGTCACACTGTAGCCCTCTACTGACATTAAAAAGAAACAGAATAGTGAGGGAGACATTGTCTTCTCTTGGTTTATTTCATGATGTCTTGATGAGCAATTTCTTGCAGCAAAGAACATTTGAGCCCGTCTCTTGGACCTCCCATTTTTCATCAGACTGGTGAAAGAGTCATGGTCCTCATTCCATGCAGTGGAAGTTTTTCCCACAAAACTAACACATCTTATATTTTATATTCTTTCAGGTACAGATACATGTAACAGAAATTGTTATTGGCCATCCAGAAAAATGAAAAGCACACCAATTAATAATGACATCTTTTCTTACTGAGGGAATACTGTCTACTTCAGCACACCATTTTATTTCAATAATAAAAGCCTAATTATGTGCTATTTGAACCTGGCAGGCTGTGTTTGATGTGGACAAGAAGAAGGGATTGACCCTTGTGGAAATCTGGGAAGGACTGACAGTGGATGATATCAAGAAAAGCACTGGCTGTGACTTCACAGTAAGTCATTTTACAAACAAGTATAGTTAGTCTGGTGTCAGAACAAATATTCTCTACAAATACTCCTCAGATGAAAACTTGCAGATGCTGTAAGTTTCCTCCTTAGAGGTGAGGCTGGGCAGATGTGGGGTGTAAACCCATAGGATTTGCAATGAAAATAAAATAACCGAGGGCTTATCTAGTATGATCATACTGGAAGCATTAGAATGACAAAAACAGAAGAAATGGAGAAGTGACTAAAAGGACAAGTGTGGAAGGAGATCTTTTATGAAGTTTTGAACGGGGTAGCTGATTCCTATCTGAGAGGTGTAAGAATTTTATTTTTTTTTACTGTATAAGTTACTTTAACTTCTGTTGTTAAATTTTCATTCTATCTTTGGGGTGGGTTGGGAGTCTTCTCCACAGCGGTGACTGCATGTGTCCCCTCTGAGTTACTAGTGCTAATCAATTAAATTAAATGCTCTACTGCTGTTACGTCTGCTTTTTCTCTCCCATTGCCTTGTACAAATGAAACTTAGGCTCTGTGTTACTCCAGAAGACCACTGCCTTTTGACCTTCACATTCATTCTTAAGTCTCACTTAATGCTGACACAAAACTGGCTTATTAATGGAGAGCTGCAGAGCAGTAACTGACTGTGTATCTATGATGGATAACAGCTTCTTGCTGGCCTTCGCCTACATGCACATTACGGTTTTATTTTCTTCTGTGTTCTGAAGTCTTTCGGGGCAGGTCAACCCTCTGGCAAGGACAGCAAGTATGATAGCGTACAAATTGTGCTGTAAAAATAGTTGGGGAGTATTTGATAATTAAATGCAATGCTCTTCCTCTTTGCAGAGTTTCATGGCAAGGCTAGAGCACATAATTGAAAAATTGCAGAGCAGTTACTCTGTGAGTTTGTTATTAAGGCTTAGAGCACAGTATTGGCAGTAAGCAAAATTTCCTGAGCAGTGAACCTCTGGAATTTCTTTAATTTCCTGTATACATAAGAGAGCATTTCTGGTAACTGAATATGGTAGTGTCTGGGTTTTCTTGTAGAGTTTTAAATAAAGGGCTGTTTGCTTCTGAAAATAAGTTTATTTACCTGAAAAAACGGTTCAGTTAAAGATGAGTGACCTGTTACTGCAGAGTGCAGGAAACTACTACAAAATCATTTTGCTCCATTATTTATTTTCTATGTAACTTTTAATGGAAGTCATTATTATTTTTTAATTTGCAGTGGAAGCAGTCTTCCATATTCAGCGATTCTGTGTGCAAAAGAAATTATTCATTAAACTTCTGTCTGTGATTTAGGAAAATCACAGACAGAATCAGGTTTTTTAAACTTAGATAACTTAATCAGGTTTTTTAAACTTAGATAAAGTCAGGACTACTTTGTCTGATTAGTCTGTTGAGCTATCATCCAAAATAAAAGCATAAATTGACTTCATAGGTTTGTATTAATTGCAGTCAGCCACTCTTGTTCTTGCTATTTGATTTGGGGATTAACTTCATGATGAATTCAGAAAGCATTTAAACAGACTTAAACTATAGGAAAGGACTTTCTTTGCCAGAAGACACCAGTCCTTAGGTGTTCCAAACCCGCTGGGTTTCTTTTGGTTCAGGTGACATATATAATTAAGCACGTATTACCCAGAGTAAAGTCCAGCAGCCTACACTCAAGGCAATGAAAGCAGAAGCTTTCACCAAACACTTCAAAAGAGAAGTTATATGCTTAAAATGATTGGTTATGAGATCAAACTTTTGCAGCAACATGGTGGATGTAATATGGCAAGTGTTAGTACCAAAGAAAAGATTAGCATCACTCACTGTCCCTTATGCTTTCCTGTAAATGCTACAAAGGAGTAGTATAAATTTTGAATCTCTAGGATTGCCTGTAGTTAGCAATTGATGAGAGATACTGCAAGAGTGCACCATCTAGGTGCCTGGGATCTGTCTCACTGGGATCAGGAAGGGCCACTTCACAAGCACTGCAGACAAATTCCAAGGCAGTCTGCTTTGCACAGCTGCCACAGAAAAGCATGAAATCATAAGCCCAACTAAAGGAGCTGTGCTCATGAGAAATGTAGATGCTGCTTGGGTTATGCACTTTTGTATACTTACCTTCAAAGCATGCAGCTTGCATAAATGCTTACGAAGAAGACTAACGTGGCGTGTATGCTTACGAGGTAAGTGTGTGGGTCAGCTTTGGTAATTCCAAAAGTGCCTGAAGTCTTTGTAGTGCTGTTGATGGAAAACACGAGTGATTTGTGTGTTTAAACTGTGGCATGGATGAGCACTAGCTCTTCCTTCTACTTTTTTTTTCTTTTTATAACCTTGCCATAGAAAGTTAGCAGACCACAGTGATGCAGTCCTCCTCTCACTGAAATTCTTACCAGAACTTCTATAAACATCTATGACAGCAAGACTGGATCTCTGTTTAATAACATTGGACCCCTGATCGTCTGATTTTATATTCAGGGAACACCTACAGCTTCTTCACTTAGTTTTGAAGTTTAGAAAATAGAGATTTGAGCATTATGATAGGCATTCATTCAGAAAGCAGCATCCTTGGTCTTTTTTTTTCCACATTTCAAGACTCTGCCTCAGGCTTCCTTGCAAGACTTAAGAGTTGAGCTTGTGATTATTTACGTTCATTGATTGAGACATTTTGCTTTTGTTTATATTGGTGACAGGAACTTTAATGATATTGCTACAGTAAACACAGCTTTTTTGAATTGTATGTTTTGCTAGTTTGAAACATGGAATGAGTGGAAAATGAGGAGTTTTCTAGCGACTTTTACAGCACATGCAGTGAGTGATCTGAACTGAACCAAACATCTCTCCATGTTCATTACAAGTGAGATTTTAAGGGGTGAATGTACCTTAATATATAGCTGCCTCTCCCTATGCAAACTACTCGCTTTGGAGAGGAGAACTTTATAACCTATATGGCTTTCTTTGAGACACATTTGGCTATGCAGTCTCATTTTCATAACCTGCTTACTTACTGAGAAAACATCTCCTGAAGGACATTTGCAACAACAAAATGTCAAAGAAAACATGATTTAGAGTTAACAATCTTTGTTATAGACTGGTATCATATGAAAAATAAACAGTTTGCCTTTGATTTTCTTGTGCTGTGAAGACAAAGTGTTGGCTTATCTTGCATGCTTAAATCAGATTTGCTGTAGCCTAGCATATAGATCACCCTGGTAGGTAATCTGTTTGGACATCTACTGGCTTATTCTGTTGGTGTGACCATGAGAGAGACTGAGATCCATACTGTTGCAGTTCTGTTTCATTATAAAAATATTTAGGATCAGTCTATCTGGGTAAAGTCCTCATCCCCTCCCCTTATTTTTCTTAATGTAAGAGCTCGATTTTGCCAAATGATCTTGAAAGATAACATGGGGCTTAGGAAGTGCATCTGCCAAGGAAACATTAGGTAGTTGGATAGCAATTGACTGGTGTGTGTTTACAAAGAAATAGACAGTCCAAGTTCAAGCCACTGAGTACAGAATAACAGAGGATATTATTTTGTTTTCTGGAAGTACATTTTTCACTGAGGAAACAGGCTTTTGAAGGATTGAGTCTGTTTTTAAATGGATGCTGTGTTTTTTCCCGATCAATCATCCCAACTGTAAAAGTCACATTAAGAACAGATTTTTGTACAAAAGGTGATATAAGAATTGTGGTTTGCCTTTATTTGCAGTTTCAAGTAATTGGGTCTTAATAAGTGCTAAGTAATTTGTACAATTTTAACAAGTATCTTCACACTGGTCCTTTTTTTGAGCTGTTTTTACATTTTTTAACAATAACTTGCTTTCATACCTGGTGAGATCATTAGAAGCTATTAGAACTCAGCATCATTCAGAATCAGGCCTTGAAAGCACTGTTTGCTATAAAGAATCCTAAGTAATTAAGCACAGGGCTGTTTTCCCAGCTCAAAAGGTGCTTTGGGGTTGGAAATCAGTCCAGGAGCTTGTACAGCAGGGAGTCCCTGAGAACATCCCTGATGTCCTCTCACCAGTTCAGAAGCTGTGTATACAGGACTGCCCAGGCAAACTCCTCACAGTCCACCTACCTGTTCTGGGTATTCTGAAGCTTACAAGACAAGCTGTTCTTCCTGTAGGTGAAATAGTATCAAGAATGTGTTGCTTAAGAGCTACTGTAAGAAAAGTAGCAACTCTGATGCTGTGCACTGCAAAATAGCCTCCACTAAGGATATTCAGCCCTTATCAAATGCTCTGTGCTTTTAGCACAGAGTCCCAAATGGACTCTGCTGGGAATTAAAGCAGTGGTCAGGGGACTTTCTGCATTTCAGACCTGATGACTCCTTGTTTTCCAAGCACAACCCAGCATTTTTCTGCTGATTTAATCACAATTTCTTTAGAGCAAACAGTTTTATATGGGTCCAGTTCTGAGTGGTGCTGGAGTCTCACCACATCAGTTATCTACAGCAGGCACTATGGCACATTAGGACTCATGGGGATCTCACCCTTTCTGAAGCAGGGAGTGGTACACACAAGTGACAGCTGTTAGAATCAGATGTGCAGGCATTGCATTTCACATAATATGCTCGTTCAGATGTGAAACAATTGAGGTTTGGATGGCACCAAAATCCATGAGAGCAGAAAAACAATAATCTCATCCCGCAATTGTCTGTTGTCATTATGTGCAGAATGCAAGTTTTAATGGTGCTACCTTCATCCTCAAGGTTTTGCCTTTCCTTCAATGGGACACTCCCTGGGTGAGGCAGAAATAGTCCGGAATTAAGTGAGATACATAGGTTCTTGCAGTCATAAATGTTGAAACATTTCTGGAACTAGTCCAGGAATGTTGATGGGCTCAGGGAGTTTCTCCAGCTCCTCTACAGTTGTACCTATTACATCTACTTATCATCCTAGTTCACACAGAGTTTTGAAAAATCAAAGAGTTTCCATCCACTGAAAACGTTTCATTAACATTTGATAGAGTAGACACATTCTTCATGAACTAAGCTTAGGAACTGTTTTTCATCCTGAACAAGTAAGATCTCATGAATTACTTTTGATCTTCATCCTCTGGCACCTGTTTAAATATGGCTGGGAACAGGAGATATTCACAGGGGCTTGGATCTTCTGTGGAGAGCTTTTCCTCAGGGTATTTATGTAGGCCTACAGTCAGAGTTCAAGCAAATGTGAAGCGTTGCAACTCTTCAAAGTCTTCTCTGTATAGCTCCCATTTACAACTTCTTTCACCATCTAGTTTCCTATTCAGACTTACTGTGTTTTATTTTTGGTCTGCTGGATGTCATCTAAGATCACTAACTGATTTTTACAAGTGTATGAGATTAAAGCAATAGAAAACATAATTGTGTCCTCACACATTTGAATGTCCTCGCAGAAATGAATGGGAATGGAAAACGGCAAATTTAAAAAAAAATTTAAAATGAGAAGTGTTAAACTATATCATCATCAAACAAATGATGTAGAAATATACTACAGATACAGTATGTGTATAGTAGTTATATGCATTTGATTGTATATCCCATTGTAGTGTGCATGTTCCAGAACTCAACTGCTACTGCGCAGAGCCAGCACTGACAGACAGCATCCTGTCTCGTGGTGGGTGGGGGGGAGAAGGAGAATGAATTTGCATATTGAGCAAAGAAGGGAAAACTTTAAGATTCCTTGGCATACTTGTTTAATACTGCAGTGGCGATTCAGCTGAACGCAATCCAGTTTGTTGCCTCTCCATCATTCAGTATATTGATACGTGAATGCAAGTGGATTAGAAGGTGATGGCTGAAACCATTGCCCATCTGCAGCTCTCTGTCTTGTTGCTGTTTATAGCAAGCACAGTCACACTGTGCACAAACTAAGACAATTTATGGGCCAGTGCATTAACTACGCCACAGCCCAGTTATGTTCACGTACCATTCTGTATGTTGTGTAATCGAGGAGCTGCTTCACCTGAGTTCAGCTATCCCTTCTGCTGGACACCATCTGAGAAGACCACATAGTTAGCCCAGGCAAATACAGGTTCAGCTGTCCAAACTTAATCTTCTTGCATTCTTAACTCAATAACCCAGCTTGAAATAAGTGCAGTTTAGAGACTGGATATTGTCACCAAACATATCTTGTATTCCTGCATCACTAAATTTAGTAGTGGGAGTGTTTATCTCTGAAATACTGCAAACATACCACTTTAAATAAATACAGCATTTCTAGTCTTCAGCAGCATGATAGAGGTGGAAGTGAACAGTGGGTTGAACTGCTATATCTGTATGCCAACTGTTGTGTTTTTCCCTCCTTTTTGCTAGGTTTCGCCAAAACTGATACCAATGAGGCAGATTTAAACGTGAAATGCAGACTGGGCTCAACTTGCCAGAAGGCTTTTTTCCAAATGGGAGCTCAGTGAAGACAAATGGATGACTGTTTTGCAATTTACTACCTTTTTTTTTTGTTTGTTTTTTGTTTCTAAGGGCTTTGTAAGTAGTTTCCAGAGAGTTAAACTCAGACTGTGACTATCAGCCTAGCTTTCATAACATTACCAATTTTAATGGAACATTGAATTTGTTCCCTAAATTTTGAATAATATTATACTAAAATGTTAATGAAGATTGTAAAAAAAAAAAAAAAAGTAAAAGAGAAAAATGCCTTGTAGTCTCTCTGCCAAATACTATGGTTTTTGCACAGATTCAGAAAATGACAACAAAAATTTAGGATTGCCTCTGCTTTTCCTTATATCATTAAACTCACAAGTTATTCCGTTGCTCTGTAACTTTTGCACTTGGCATGTCCATTCTCCTCTTAGGTTGTGGATTTTTTTTCTGGAGCGGTCTGTAGCAAATGTATGCAGCTGGAGAGAGACATCAGGAATTTGAACTTCCCTTTTCCTGAAATTTTTTATGTTTATGACAAAACTGTTTAAACCGGTGGAAATAACTGGGTCCTAAGTCCTGAATGTATCTTCTTTTTTCCCCGGTGAGTGTCTTTTGGCATTAAGAAGCCCACACCTCTCAAGGTCCAACTCTGACCCTTTCTGTTTAAATCATACTAACTATAATGGGGATAATAAACTAGAATGGGGATATTATGAAGAAGGAGGATTAAAAACTGCAGAGAACTGGTAAGCGGCACAATTGTCCCACATGAACTGCTTTTACTTTCCTGTGAAATCCTTCTACCCAGCCCTTAATCAAAGGCAAATGGGGACTGCTTCTGGAGTCAGGTCTCTCTTTCTAATGTAACATAGAGACTCAGGAGAAGAGCATGTTTTGGTGACTCAGAAGATTCTTGAAGGGAATCCAATTGGTTAAGAGTACAAACAGTAACTGTGCACCACTTGCTGATCAAGACATTGACAAAATCTAAAGAGTTTGGAATCCAGACTCATGATAACTAGAATGAACACCCATCAGAGAAGCAAACTGAAAAGTCATTCTGTCATACAGATTCAGCTGTTCGATAAAGATAATCCTTTCCCTGTTATTAATTACAAAATCACTGTTATTTTTGCAAATAGGCCATATGACAGCATTGGATCTCGCATCCCAAATCAGCACAATGATTTATGTCTTTATTGTACAGAGCATGAATTGACTGGAAATCTGCATTTACTAAAATACAGTGTTCTCTCCAAGTATAATGGTTTCTGTCATTCATAAGAATAAATAAGAACATGTAAAACATTTCAGTTAAAATAATTGCTGACATAATATTTGACATCAGGACTGGAGCAGATTAAGTGACTGAAAAACATGTAAAATATGTCTGTCATACATGCGATAAGCAGTGTGGGTATATGGTGTAGAAGAGCATTCTAGACCTAGATGCATGAGGTATTCACCACAGGTCAGTGTGCATTGTAGAAGGAATGTAACACATACCTAGTGAATCAGCTGTATTCAGCTCCCATACTAGCTTTTGTACTATATTTTTCCATTCTAAAATAAGAAATTATTCTCTTTCATGGGCAGATATAAACTTTGTCTTGATCTACACGTGGGTTTTACAGCAATAAAACTGTTTTGATAAGAGAGATTATTTTGCTCAGTTGCACTTACTCTAAACAATGCTTTGACAATCTTGCCAATACTAGAATAGGCTATTCTTCTTCCCACAAAGGAATAAAGCATCTCTGCAAGCCTTTGCAAGCACCTTTATGCTATTATAAAAGTACACCCATAATACTGAGTTGTTTGACTTGCATTTATGGGTGCTAATGGTAGGTTGGCGGTTGTGTAACCTGAATGTGTAAGCAAGGCCTGGTCCCGAGCCCATGGGAAAGAAACATGTTGTACCAAGAGTGGTGCTAATTTAATGATTAAACATATACAAGTGGTTTGGTTGATAGGTAATGTGCATGCAAAATTTGAATCTACGTTGGATCAAAGTGCTCCCGAATATCTTCACCCAGGATTAGCACGTTAGTTTTTACCTAGCGTTAGTTTTCCCCCGGTTCATCTGCTCAGGTGCTTGCCCTGTGTTATCCAGTCATTCCAAAGAAGTAACTTAAAGTTTGGCCATTTCTGTTGATGTGGACTGAAGTTCAGCTCACAGAGATTTTGCGGATTAAAAGTCTTTATATAAACCCAAGTTGATTCTACTTTATCTCTGTATGAAGCAGTTTTGCATTTGGACAGAGCAGCCCAGAGGCCTCTTTCCTGATCCATAAAGTGAG
>VXBZ01006560.1:103995-125796 GCA_013399135.1 Heliornis fulica
CTGAGGTGGTGCTGGGGAATGGTGTTACAGAGCTACCGCTGAGCACTGGCATGTCTGTTTTGCTGTCCTGTTTCTAAAGCACTGTTACACAACTTCTGTCAGGAGAAAAAAAAAAAAAAAGTGTGGTATGAGCCTCTCTCTGTTTTTCATTTCGTTTCAACTTGGAGATGATGTGGATGCTGGTGTTTGGAAGATGAAAATAACTCATCCTTGCAAAAGGGATGCATCAGGGAAGCGCTGGGGGTGGCTAGCCCAGGCCTCGTGCATAGTCCTGGCTGCAGCATTCCTGGGGCAGGGAGGAAGGCAGCAGGTTTGGACATGGCTCTTAGCAGGTCCCCACATCCGTGGGAGACAGGGCTATACCACCACCAGCCCTGGCTGGAAGTGGCTCAGGACTTCTTGGGAGCCAGAGCTGAGGTCTGGAACTGAAATGGTGCAAGAACACTTCCCTGTCCTGTGCAGCGGGAACTGCTGCTGAGACTTTTGGTTCCATGAGGAGATGCTTCTCATGGTATTGCTGATTCTCCCTTCTTCTTCAGGGTTACAGGCTGTTATTTGCTGATTCTCTACTGCTGTATCAATTAATACTGACATTTCCAGATTCTTCTCTTCTTCAGATAACCTAGAGCATGAGAAGGAAAAAAGAAAGGAAAAAAAACCCGACAATGGCATAAATCTGCTAGCTATAAAACTGAGGGATGGCGGAATTTGTCTGCAATAGCATACCCATGTTCTCATTAAGAGCAATTCAGCATTTTTAAGACATGTTAACTGCTGCAGTGAGGAGAAGAGGCTGCAGATGAACATAAAATAAACCAAAGCCTCACAAAATCCCATTTATAATTTCCAAAATACTTTCCCTCAGTTGTGCAGAAGAGTCGTTGTTGGTACATCGGTGGGGCAATAGTTACACGGAAACACATGGCAGAGCAGTTTGGGTGCCGAAGTGCAAAGCTCATTCAATCTGGAAAAAAATCTTATGTTAACAAGAACAAAACCCTAGAGGTAATATACATCGTCACAGAGAAAGCAAGGAAGGGTAACAATCACTGATAGCTTCTCTTCAAAAGTGGGAGAGGTCACGGCTGGTAATTAATTATCCAAATCACCGTCATTGTATGTCTCTACCGAACAAGCTGTCTGACCCTTTGCAAAACAAACCCTCTGAGAATGTCAACCAGAGATCTTGTTTCTATGGGGATTTTAATTGTGCAGCAGATTATTTTCACGGTGGAGCTGAAAGGCATAGAGAGACCAGGGAGCAGCAGATGTAAGACAGGTGCAGCAGATTGGGACTTTGTAGGTAAATGGCCCCACCTCTCACATGATAGCACTGCTGGTCCTGGGGCAGCAAACCCACCCCTGGAGGTCAGGGCGGGGTGGGGGGGTGGATGGGATCCTCTTGGGTTATCTCTGCAAGTGTATGTTTACACGTATCTTCATATCTAATCAGATTTATGTGTGTGCTTGGGAACCTCTGGGAGCATGGATGGGCTGGTTGGCAAAGGCCAGAGGAAGGCAGGGGAGGGGTGTCCTGTCCTGAATAGGCTTTCTGACTCCTGCAGAGCATGGCTGGGCAGGACTTTCTAGCAGCTGGGTCATTGCCACCTCTGCAGGAGTGATGGGGTGTTGAGGGAGCAGGGAAGTGCTGTGCTATGCTGCTGCTGGAGTGACAGCTGGGTTAATCCCCATCTCAAAGCCTAAGTGACCCTGCATGAAAAGGGGAGGCACTTCAGCCTTTTGTGGTGGAGATTGTGCATCTTTTCCTGGAGACACTGAAATCTGATTCAGATTGTGCACATCTGAAAGCTATCATGTAGAATACCTGGTGTGTGATGTAACATGTACACATATCATGTATCAGTTCTGCTGCCATGACAAATTCTGGCAGCAGTTTACAGCTTCAGCCCAAAGGGAGACCGGTTCTTGGTAGAAGACAATCCTGTGCACAGCATGATCCTCTCTGGCTGGGGCAGACATGTGAGGGGTTTACATGTGTGCAGAGGTTGCCTCACATAGTTTAGTGCTAGTTAAGCATTAACTACTAAACATGTATTAATTTAGTGAGATTGTGGCCTAAGGATCCCAGAATTACTGCTCCCACGTGTGAGTTCTCACCATTGAGTCACAGTCAATCTTTTAAACCTGTGGCCTTCAAGAATTGAGATGGGTAACATTAAAATCTAGAAATAAAATTCTAATGATAATAAAATCTAACAACTATATTTAATTTGAGAGATTCTTCAAAGAACTAGTGAAGAAGGAATGGAGGAGGGGAAGGGCTTTCTGTAGCACTCGAAACTTCATACATTCACACAGTGCTACACAGCCAAAAAGGGCTTGAGTAAATCAAACTGAGCAGCAGCATAATTACAGCGGGCTGGCTGAGAGGAAGCAAGCTCTAATTCCACCACACTTATTTGCAGGTGAAGCATTAAACAAGAAAAAAAAAAAACAGTTTGAGTCTTAGTAGTTACATGGAAGTTTTAAGGTGGGAAATGGTAAAAAAAGATTACTGGTTTGCTGAATGAATCGTCACCATCATTTCTGCTGTGGAATGGGGTTACCTGTGTAGCAGGAGGAGGAAGAGGAGGAGGTTGATGCCCCATGCCCAACCACTGTGCAGTCACCCAGATGAGTGATGGGGGATGGAGGGGAGGAAGGGGGTTTAGAGATGCCTGGAAATTATGCACACAGCACCTCCCCACCCAGAGAGGGATAATATCCAAATGGGGTGAAATGACAGAAAAAAAGGTCATTTCTTAGCTGGTTTCTGCCACAAAAGCCCAGGACCACAGAGAAGGAAAACTGCTATGTCCTTTTAGGCAAATTAGGTTGGTGCTCTAAAAGGACTGTGCATTCCTGCCTAGAGCATGGCTTGCTGGCGGCGTGGGCCCAGGGTTTTGTCCCTGCCCCTGGCTATGAGGCTCTCAGTGGCAGGGAGCCATCTCATGCTCACCACCACCTTTCTGACAGCTTTGTTGCCATCACCATGTTTTTAAGGCATCGCAAAACAAGGAAGGTTTTTAAATATGGAATGGAATTGTGGTAGAGCTGTTATTCAAAGCAGAGGGCTCTTCTGTTTGTGTGGTTCAAGGTAAGATTGCAGAGGTATTTGCTAAGCCCAGTAAAAAAACCAAGATCTTTGTGGTTGGCAGCCATCTCCAGAAAGCACAGGCAGAGTTGGCTCTCCCATTCTGCTCTCCCACAGTTTTCCTTCCCTCCTGGTCACATACAGTATATTTGTTTTTCACCCTTTGCCCTGTGTGGTGAAAAAAATACATTCAATTTTTTTTCTTAGAACAAGAGGTGGGTTTATTTATTTATTTGTTTGCTTGCTTGCTTGCTTGCTTATTTATTTATTTACTAAACTTTTCTTCCACAAATGCTAACAGAATAGTCTGAGGATCCTTGGCATGGGCTCATCTCTATGAGTCTACGATAAAGGAGGACAAGATGATAGTCAAACATGTTGCAGTGATAATAAATGGCATAGAAATGCTGCAGGTAATCTAAAGTCTCTTTGGCCAGGTCACTGTCTTGATACCAGCCCTGGAAAAATGGACTGTGCATCGTATGATGAGCCATAGGGCCTGAAAATCTTTTGGTTTGCTGAAGAAGCCACTTAAATGAGGGAAAAAGTGAGGCAACAGACAAGTGTTCAATGTCCAGAGTCTTGGAGCTCTTCAGATAGCTAAAGAGCATAGATTTTGCCTATTAGTATTTTGGACAACACTAAGAGCTGACACATGTACTAACAGGACAATATCTGGTTTCAGTAGTGGAGATGTGCATTACTTCCCATGGATTATTTCTGGAAGGTGGAAGTAATTATTTTGGATTACAGAATGGGGAATGTGTGTGATACCAGGGCTGAGGGCACCTATGTAAGCCCAAGGCCACGACTGCCCTTGGGGTAGCTGAGCCTGCAGGCAGGGACCTGCTGAGGGGATGGCATTTGGGGTGAGGATGCTCTGTAGGCTCTAGGTTGGGGTTTTGGCTTTTAAACAGGCTCTGAAATAATCCCCAGAGGCTCTTGGTACAATAAAAAACAAAACCACCACCATCAACAACAACAACAAAAAAAAAACAAACAAACAAACAAAAAAAAAAACAAACAAAGGAAAAAATTGAGAATATCCAGAAGAACCAGCTCATTTAGAACCAGCTCATTCAAAATTCATGTTTTGGGGAGAAGTGGTTCCCATACTCAGGAGAATGGTTTGTTCATTGCGCGTGTCTGGGACAAGACTTCTCAGACATGTTATAAAGTTATATTTTTTTTCTCTAATGGTGGTAACTTTGCTGTTACCAGAAAGGTGGAGATTTTGACCGCGTCTGACTGCATCTGACCCATCTGACCACATCACTCAAAGTTTGTCTTCCCACTTAACCTTCACATCAACTTTTAACGAGTGTACAGTAAGTTTGACCATCTGAATATCCTCTCTATTAAGTGTTCTTTTCATAAAGAAGTACACAGTAACTCTTCCAGAGGTGGCAAGTCTGGCACAGTAATAGCTTATTCCAACATTCTTCTGATGAGATAAAACCTGCTCTGAGAGAGTAGCCACGATTGATGGCGCAGCCTTCACCCATGTCCATACAGTGGGCTCATTTCTCTGATGTTTCTGGCAAAAGGGAACAGAAGGAAAAGGTTGTCTGAAACAATTTCTCAGGCTGCTCATGGTGGAAGTCCTTAAGTAACCCAGGAATAAGGTGCAGGAACATGGCTATTTCTTGGGATTTAGGACTGTGTAGATTATCGCAGGGCGAGAGGAAAGTGCTGCACAGAACATGGAAAGAGGACACAGTTCTGAACTATCAGCAAGACAAGTCTCTCACAGAGAGGAAACCTCCTTGTTTTTTTCCCAAGCCAAAAGCCTTCAGCCCTGCCAAAGCTGAGCTGCTGGGATTTTGGGCCCTAAGCTGCCTCAGCCATGCTGGGAGCCCCTTAGCTCTGGACTCCCCAACTTCATCAATTTTCCCCCGGTGAAACTGCAACCCTGGAAAAAGCCTGGGAGCAAGTACTGAAGGCAAATGAATGTGATTTCTGACCATTTTTTGTTCCCTTTCAGCAGGGGTCACTGGAGCGGTTGAGCACCCTCCCACCAGCTTTCAGAGCAGCTGGTCCACATCACCCTCCACAGGGCTTCAACCCCATTCGCTTCTGCAGTCGTGCCACAAAGGTGCTGGTTTCAGTTTTCTCTCTCGATGTCCTGTCATGAAATTATATTATTTATAGTCTGACCATTCACATCATCTTTACTCTCAAACAATAAACTTAACAATGCCTTTGCAAGCCTTTGTTATTTGCTGAATGCTGTGGGGTGCTGTGTTTCTGAGCTAACAAGCACTTTAAAGAGCCTATGATTTGTCTCTCGGGTATGTTATCTTGCTATTAGCTGTAAATAGAGATGTAGATAATGTTTTACATCTGTACCATTAAGAAAGAACAAATTAGACTCTTCCCCAGCCTCTTTCCCCAGCTCACAAATCTTTGTTAACTCCAGGAAAAACAGAATAAAAAATCATTGTTTGTAAAGATACAGACAAAAGTCTGCAATTCATATGCCTGAATTGAGACTTTTAACAAGATCTGTTTGAAATTCAATATTCCTTTTCTTGGGAAAGCTCCAAAAAGTTGCTATTTGTTTTCATGGTAAAATGAAAGGAAAGCCCAAGGCATCCAAGTTTCCTTTATAAAAATGAAATAAAAAGCAATTAATTTCAAATCAATGATTTAGGATGTTTTGTTTCAATGAAATTTATTTTCTATTTTCAACAAGGTGCGATACACAAGGAAACACTTCAGAATGAAAAGCCACCGAAAAAAATAATATAAAAAATATTCTTTCTCGGCACACCTGAAACATTTATTTTTCAATGTATTTGCAAAATAAAATAAACAGCTTCTAGATATTTCCTGGAAATCTTCATTTCCACAGTCTGGTTGGGCAGCAGCTCACAAGCTACCTTCTTGCAAGCTGAACTCATGATGCCTTCTTGCAGGCTTTCTCCATGGCAAGCGTGAAGGCAAAGGCTGGTAGCAAATAGTTGCAGTCACCTGAGCCAAAAATTGCTGAACTTCTCCCTCTCTTTTGCTGGAGAGATTTTCATCAACTCCCAAAAGGCAGTGATCTGGTAGCTAAGGTTCTGAAGGAGTCCAGAACATCTCCCTGCTGCACAGCTGCTTCAGGTCCCAGTCAGGGCAGAGGTGTCCCTGTGGCCAGCAGTTTGGCCAACCCTTCAGTGGTTTTGGTCCCTGTGACCTCCTTGGCCCAGGGCAGCTGGCATCATTGCAAAACTGTCCCTTCACTGTTGGTCTTTTTCAGTGTTTCCTAAGCACCTTGAACACTGTCTCTCTAGAGCCAGGAAACACCCCGCAGGAGGTATTTTGCCTTTTTCTTCCAAGGTTGATCTTTCACTGTAAGGCTTTCCTTCCTGGGAGCAGTGCCATCATCTAACACCGAGGGAAAAGGACTTGGGGATACACTGCCAACCCATTTGTTCACTGGCATGAGAGAACTATTGCAATCCACCAGATTTCTTGTTGGTTCTTCACCAACCTTATGTTTGTCCATCTTGTAACATATTTGTCAGTGCTAAGGTTGGAATGAACCAATGTCTCTATTTATGGTTTGCTTTGCTGGAAACCACCACCAGCATGGAAAGAGAAGGTGTCCAGGGCCAAGCGGACACCAGTGCCCATGAATACGTCATTTCTGGGTGGTGTTTGGAGAAAATCTTTATACTACAGGAACAGTGAAATAACTTGAGCAAAGCCAGCATTGCATGGTGCTTGGTGCACTTTGAGAAAACAAGTCAGTGTGACTTAGGAGTGAGAGAAACCTGACATTTGGGAAGGATGAACCCACTGATGGGCACTGTGGAGGGGAGTGCTCTGCTTGGGGTAAAGCTCTGCAGGACACAGTGAACTCCTGCTCCCCTGATTTCTCATGTCACTGTAGGTGGGGTTCAGCACAGTTTATCTGCTCTTCGTGGTTGCAGGCACTGTGCTGCACTGATGTGTGCTACATCCAGAGCACAAAAATTGACATCTCAACTCCTGTGCTGGTGACGTGAGAGTGATACCTGCCATAGCAATGACACATGGAAGCAAATTAAATTTCCATGTAATATTAATAGTTTTCTCAACTGTTCCATCCCTACTACCAAGTGATCTCCTGATATACTGGGCTAATTTTCCTGTCTTGGTTTCCACTCCCTTCCGTTTTTCACAGATGAATTTCCCCTTCTCCTCACTCTGGCTCTACAATAGTTTTTTATCATTTTCTGAAGGAAATCTATTTAGTCCAAGTAGTTGGAACAGTTCACAGAATCCCTGAGTTGGAAGGGACCCATAAGGATCATCGAGTCCAACTCCTGGCTCTACACAGGGCCAGACAAGTCAGACACGGGACTGAGGGCATCATCTAGATGCTTCTTGAGCTCAGTCCAGCTTGGTGCTGTGACCACTTCCCTGGGGACCCTGTCCCAGCGCCCAACCACACTCTCAGTAAAGAACCTCTTCCTAATGTCCAGCCTAAACCTCCCCTGTCACAGCTTCATGCCATTCCCCTGGGTTCTATCCCTGGTCACCAGAGAGGACATCAGCGCCTGCCCCTTTGCTCCCCCTTGTCAAGAAGCCATAGACTGCAGTGAGGTCTTCCCTCAGTCTTCACTTCTCCACGCTGAACAAGCCAAGGGACTTCAGCCTCCCCTCATAAGACTTCCCCTCCAGACCCTTCCCCATCCTTGTTCCCTCCTCTGGACACTCTCCAATACTTTCATGTCCCTCTTGTACTGTGGTTCCCAAAACTGCACCCAGTGCTCAAGGTGAGGCCTCACCAGCACAGTGTAGAGCAGGACAATCCCCTCCCTGGACTGGCTGGCCATGCCGTGCTTGATGTGTTCAATTTTATAATTAATTTTTTATGTTTTCAGAGGAGATGTGAATGGCATCTCACATTAAATTTTTCAGGTGTAATGATCCAAATTTAATTATTTTAAGAGAAAATAAAAAATACTAGTGAGAAACAGCATGAAAAAAACAATTGCCCAGTTATTAAGATTTTCTGAAGTTTTGTCTAGATGGCTGCATGTTTTGCTTAAAAAAATAAACAGAAGACTGTGTTAAGCATCTTCCTAGAAACCATGCAAATACGTAAGAGAAATTCACAGCATGGTTTCTGCAATATAAATCTCATCTGAACAATGTTACTGTGGCCACAATATAATAAGAAAAAGTGATGTGATAAAGAAAAGGATTAAAAAGCTCTCTGAAACTCAATTATAAGTGGAACTTTAAGAGATATATGCTATTGACTGGGCTACAAAAGTTAACATTAGTTAATGCACAGAACTTTGAAAGACGTGTTATTTTTTAATATTCTTTGATTTCTAATTAATTCAGTTTAAATCATTACACACACCTTTAATGGAGCTGGATTTGTTCCCGCTATGCAGCTGAACAATGAGAGCACGTGCATTTTCAAGTGGTGATCATATGTGAAGTGGGAAAGGGGCAGCTGCAACGGGAGAGGTGCTAGGAAGTGTAGGTGGGCACCTGGACTTGAAACACGGTGCAACCTCCAGAGAAGCAATAGCTGCTGGAGCTCTGAACTTCTGATGAACTCACTGGCGGTTGGGCTCTACTCCAAGATGTTGTAAGGATGCTCTGAGGTGTGTGATGAGCTGGGCACTTATCCTGTCACCAAAGGTACAACCTTTGAGACACATGGTAAAGGTAACTGTCTGCTTCCCGTTTGTGAAGGGAGATTTGCCCTTGCTACAGGACCCCAATTCTCTCACCTACCTCCCCTCACTGTTATTTGCTCCAGGTTTCCCTTTATTTAGTGCACTCCAGCTCTCCACTATGCAATTAAGAACAAGGCCAGGTGGTAAATGTCCAGAGCCTCTTCTTTAAATCCTGCATATGCATTTCTCCATGCGGTAGATGGTGACTCTTCNNNNTGGTGACTCTTCCTATTTGGTTTTTGGCTTTGTGAAAGCTAGTAGTTAGAGAGTTCTCTGTTCTGCATTGGGCAGGAGAAAGATTCTTCTTTTAACTTGGACCTAAGTCTCAGTAACTTTAAATCTCTAAATGAGGACTTACACAGCCCTGCACATCCATCAGGTGTGGGAAGGATGTGCTAGTGAGATGTGAAGTTCCAAGAAGGTTGTTCTCCTGCAGTGTTCACCTCAAGGTACACACAGAGGAGCCGTAGGAGGTCAGGCAGGTGCTGCAAGTGAATCAGATGAAGACCTACAGGGATTCTGAACTCAAAGCAAGACTGAAGAGAAAGAAGAGTTAAAAAAAAAAAAAAAAAAAAACAAACCAACCCCCCAAAAAAACCCAACAAAACAAAACAACAAATCAACACTGAGACAAAGAAAAAAAACCCCAACCACCAGACCCCCTTTCCTCCCTAATGCACTCTGCAGATCTGTCCTTCCTTTCAGGCTTTGCTCACTCTATAGTGGCTTCAACACTTCACCATAGCATCCTGTGCTCCTCAGTGTTGGCTGTATCCTCTAGATGTGACCTGTCCTTCTCATTGTTGGGATGTGACCAGCTTGACAAGCCCATTTCTGCAGTGGATGGGACCTGGCTGTCTGCAGATAAACTCAGGCTCTTGGAAGGGGGCAAAACTGGCGCTGCATTCCTGTCCAGCTGGCTGTGTGCACTTGCACACAGGCTGCACTGAACAATTCTGTTAACGACTTTTCTCTCTTGCTCTCACAGCTCACAGATGTGTTCATGTGCCAATGCTGCAGCATGGTGCTTGCTGCAGCCCACCCTGAAGACCTGCCAGGACAGGAGAAAGGGGTAGAGAGACTTGCCTTCTAGAGCTGTCTACAAAAAACAGACTTTCATAACTAAAAGTTTATCTGATTTTAAAAGAACAAAATCTGAAGAAAATACATTAAAACCGAAAATGTTAGCAGGAAAATTGACCTCCCGTCCTTTAGAAGAAAGAGATCTAACTATCTGGCTCTGTCTTGCTTTTAAATAATGCTTTTTAAATACTTTGAAAACAGGTTCATATACTGCAGTTTCCCTACAGTGTGGACACTGCTGGCAAAATCCTTTTCTGAAGGAATGGATGTCATTAACGTGTAGTAAAAACCCTTTTGATTGATTTGTCCTAGAGACTGTTTTAACTTGTCTAAATTAGAGTGTTTTCCAGTCTAATCTGTCATATCTTAGAAGAAAACCAACTAATGTTTTTAATCATTAATCTATTGCCTAACAGGGGCTGCTCAGGAAAACTGCGTTTTGCAGGAATTGCCTTTGAATAATGTGGTGTTGAAGTCTCTTTTCTTTGAGTTGTATCTCAACATTTTTCTTGGCATCATCAGAGCTTATGCTTCTGTTTTAGCACCTCTCAAGTGAATCCCTTTATGGCTGATATCTTTCTGCCTACGCCAGGATTTTCCCTCTGGGATTCAGCAGCTGTATAAAGTTGCAGTATCTTCCAACTGCAAAGCCTTGAGTGTCCCTTCTTACTGCTTTTGGGCTCTTTTTTAGCAGAAGGGGAATGGCAGAAAAAGCGGCCTCAGACGAACCGTAAATGGTGCATCTAAACCTCTTTACATATGCTTCTGCTCTTGTACTGCATCCAGCAGACCAGGATCTGGGCTTCTCCTGCTGTGGCAGGGTGTTGGGAGGGTGCACCACGCCATACTGGGGACCTCAGGGCTCTGTGGTTGGAGCTACGTGTGCTGATGAAACCTGAGCCCACGATTTAAAACCCTGAAAAGTAAAATATAATTTAAAACCAATAGTGAAAATGAGGCAAAAGGAAGAAAGGAGAAATTCTGTTTTAGAAAACAATTTCTGTTCTTCATTTGTTAGCTCTTCATTTGTTAGCTCATAAATCACCTGCCATTTGCCTACTTCTGCTGTGTGTGGTGTTGGAGACTTCTGAAAATGTCTGTGAAATTAGAGTATGATTTGAATGGAACATAAAGACTAATTTTATTTGAAGTCATATGATCTTCAAGCCAAACTCCTGTGTCCAGGTTATATCCTTTTACTATTCATTGCTTTGTACTGCCAATGTCTCTCACTGATCTGGGCTTACGGAAAAGGGTCTTCTCTGCCTCCCCCATCTCTTCTCCAAGGAGCTGTTTTTCCCTTGCTTAAGTAGGCAAGGCAGAAAACACACCAGGGGAGCCAGGTTTAACCCAGTGAGGAAAGACCTGCAGGTCTTCCCCACAACTCACCTGACCCTCTTGGGTAGCACAGACTACCTGGGGTGGTCCCACCCCAGAAGCAGTGGTGCACAGCAGGTCAGGCAGCAGCACACTGCAAGAGATCACCTCCTCTCATCCACACAGCACCCTTTAGCCATATTGTGACATTTGCATCTTCATCCATCACTCTGTATAATGAAAATACAGGCATTTCTTTTGCTGCAACAGTGTCTTCCATAAATGTCTTGACATTTATGTACCACCAAGAGGCATTATGTTATGTCAGGATTTTATTCTTGTGGCATTATCTACCCTAATTAAGGCTGTCCCTACCTGCTTCAGCCATGTAGCAAAGTAACAATGAGTTGGTTTTGATTTCTGAGTCTTTTGAAGTTGTAACAAAGTGGGAGGACAAGTGCCACATCCCTGCAGCCTGCCTCAAACACTGCTCAACACCATGCCATGCAGTAAAGCTCTGCAGTGCTTGCTCAAAGCAAACCTGTGTCCTCAGCTGCATCTGGCACCAAGGATGTGTCCAGAAGCCCCAGCACTGGCAGGAGACCACCTCTGCATTCCTGGCCACCTCTGCATCAGTTTTGTAGATCCACTAATCTAAAACAAGATAGTGTATGTTTTTAAGACGTTTCACAAAGCCAGCTTTCTGGAAAGCTAGGAAAGACCAACTGTCAATCAGCTGGAGCAATGGGAAAAGCACTCACAGATGAGGGCAGTCACTGTCTGTGGATGGATAAGACCATCCATTGTGTCCCTGTCTCCTTTCCTGGTGTGCAGCCTCGGTGGGCAGCAGGGCAGGTAACAGATGAGGCAGCTCTGTGGAGGTGCCCTAGGCTATTCTGTGATCCAAGTGTCCCAGCACCTCCTGCAGATGGCCCAGGTCTCATCTGGAGCCTCATTTGTTCACCTCCAGCTTCTGCAAGGTGCTGCAAGCTGTGTCCTGTTTTCTAACCTCCCTGAGGTGTACTGGACCAAAGACTCAAAAGGCCACAAGCAGGATGTGAACCGTGTGGTTTGTTACTAAGCAGCTGTAGCATGCTAGTAGCATGATTTTGCTCATGGAGAACAATGTAATGGTTGGGAAAAAATGAAACACATATGAGGAAGGGAAATAATTTCCTACAGCATTTACAGGTTTTATCAGATTGCAGGGCAAGAACATTTTTTTTCCTTTATGCAAATAGAAGCAGTTTCCTCTAGCATTTATGGAAGCATCTTTTATACTGATGCATCTATCTATCTACATATAATATGATCCCTTGACACTTGGAGATGCTCTAAGAGTCATCTGGATTTAAGCACAGTGAGCCAGAGCAGGTAGAGGGTTCAAAGGCTGATTAATCAGTCGCGCTGGAGTAGGTTTGTAATAATGAAGTGCCCCTCACCTCTGCAGGGCTCCAATTCAGACAAGGAGACAAATGCCTCGGGGTGGGGGGGCCCTTCCAGGGCCTCTCTTCCCAGGCATGGGTGAGTGGTGCTGTGTCTCAATCACAACCTTGTGTCCCTTCGGCCACTGACTTCTTGAAAGACTGTCATTAAAATCAGAAACCTTTTTTTTTCTGGTGTTCCTTCTAAGAGATTGAGTGTTTGGCATATTGAATGCTCCTGGTTTAATGACAGGGCTTAATGACACCCACCCTTGACGTGGGACCAAGTTTCCCCATTCATTTACCTGCCATTCAACCTCTCATATGTCAATGTAAAAACATAAATGTCTTAAAATCACAATTTTGTTAAAGAAAAAAAGGGATGTATTTTTTCTTTAAAAAAGGTTGAAAAAAGACTTGATTGCAAATGGAGCCAAGCAGGTCTGACAGTCTGTGTCAGTGGAAAACAAATTCAGTAATAACCTGCAAAATGATTGCTCCTGAGCACAGTCAGACTTCTGCCTCCCACCGCAGCTAATGCACCGCTGCCAGTGCCACGGCAGGAGGGACCTCCTGACACCTACGCTGGCCTTTAAAGACCCGGAGATGTGCAAAGAGCAGTTCCAGCTAGAAGCTGGCTGGATGCTGGGTGGATTTGGTATTGTGGACTATAAAGTGAATTATCTTCAGTATGTGACTTATTCGTTGCTGTTTCTCATAGGGAAATATGTATTTGGGAAATTAATGTTTGTCTCCATCTAAAACCTCTAAGGTACCTCCCTGCTTTAGCTGTTACTACTGAAGTCTCCTAACTTTGTAGTCTAGCTGTTTTCTCTCATTAGCAGAACTGTATTTTAAAATAATGATAACATTTCCTCTGATGAGCTTAGCTCATTTAGCCAGGCTGATCAAAGGTTAGAGGGGATGTAATATCTTCTAATAAATTTGTTGTGTGGTAAATGCCGAGGAGAGGAAAATGGTCTTTGAGTTGAAGAATAATATTAGCTCAGGATTAAACAGCTGCATAGTGGTCATGAATACATTTATACTGTAAATTAGAAGTCAAATTCTGGGTATATGAAGAGGCGAGTTCTGAAGAGCTCAAAAAGTCAGGGAAATAGGGGATTTGGGCTTATTTTAATATGGACCTTCATGCTCCCATGTGAGGGGCAGAGTACGTGAAGATAGGCATCTTTGAGGAAAAGGAGTGATGTTTGTTCTGTGAGGCACTGGGTTCACGAACTAAGTTGAAAGGGTTTTTGAAGAAACACTGGATTTCTCTCCTAACACCGTGCTTGAATTGTCATTGCTCACTGGGGTGTCAGGAAGGACATGTCTCCTTGGCCTCCTTTGTCACTGCTGACTGGTGAACCAGGGTGGTGACTGCATGCAGCAATGCTGCTGAGGTGTTCAAAGAAGTCTCAGTAGATGTTCTCTTTCCTGCACTGCTTAAACCTGTCACCAGGACTTGGTCTAGATGCAAAGGACAACTGTGGTCTTCTCATGTCTGCTCTGTCAGTGTGATCCTGGTCTGCTTTGTTGGTTGTCTAGGATTGTTTAGGTTTTTGCAATAGCACATCATTTTGCAATTACTAGAGAGAGAGTGGTGTAAGTGATGTCCCTGGTCTCTCCTCTTCATGTGGGTGGATCTTGGTTTGTTAGCACAGGCTTTGAGTTTGTCACAGAAGGGGACACTATGTGGCCTGCAGCATGTCCAGGCAGATGGATGGATGTCCTCAAGTTCCTCTACACTTGACAGTCTCTGCCTGGCACCCTGTGATCATGACAGTCCCCCAGATTGGTGTTCCTATATGAACCTAGTGTCACTGTCCATTGCCCTGCAAATAGCTTTGGAAAGAAGAGATGCTACTTGTAATGTTTTTCTGTCCAGGATGAGCTTTTACGAAAGATATATCATGGTGACTAACTGCCCTCTGTGTCTTATATGCTGTGCACTTCTTTCCAGTGTTCATATGTTAAATCATCAAGTTCTATTTAAATGAAAACTTTTTTTTTTCTTAGAATAAACTTTTTCTTTTAAAATGCTAATTTATATCAACTGGGTCTATGATAGCTTGATATAGAACATTTGCAGAGTAGGAATATTTTACAGAAGAGCTACTCGTTTAGCTCTGTGATATCTCTGACCATTAGCACTGTATTTTCTGTGCCTGAGACATGATTGTGGAGATGAGCTTTCTCCCAAGTCATAGGACCCACTGTGTGATACTTGTAGCACTAACAACTGAAGATGTTGAACTGTTGTGTGCATGCATGATAGAGGATGGGAAAAGCCTTGACTGCCAGCAAAAATACTGTGAAAGTATTCAGTATCCACATCCCCGGTCAGGCAATAGCTCCTACTGCCTAGCTCTTTCCTCCTCTGGTGGAGCAGGGTGCAGCAGTAGTATTACATTCCAGTGACAGTTTGGGATACTAGAAAATCAGATATCTTCTTGCTGGGCCATGCGGTTGCTTCCACTTGTGTGGGGGCCTCCTGGCCATTAAAACAGCAGAACTTGCTGTGCCCGGTAAGTTTTTCCTGGACAGCTTTGCCGTTGCCCATGAACAAAATCAAATCAGCCTGCATTGTTAGGGATATTTTTTCATTCTCCCCAGTTTACAGCATTCCTGCCACGTCACTCTGCAACAAGAATAATTTTCTTGTCTTTTGAGGATTGCCTTTGATTGCATAGGAGCTAAGATGCTATGCTCATAACCCTTAAAATGTAATTCCCCCTTTCTACTCAGATCATGCAGCAGTCTCACTGCGAAGAATGAGATCAGTGCCATCACTCATATGGAGTCACTAGCGTAAAATGAAGGCTTCTCTAGGCTAGATTCTCAGGCAGTCAATGCAGACAGTGTTATTTGTTTATTCTTCAAAATCACCTACTTTTCATGGCTGTTCAGTCTCTCATACACACATCATGCATGAAGTTTATGCTTTGAGGTCCTGGAAGCAGCAGCTGAACAGGAGCTTTCTCACTTAATGTAAATACCTGGGCTTTGCCGATCCCACTGCACACGCCAACTCTTTGTGAACATCCACTCAGCAAAAATGATGTAGTGCCCAGTGCCAGGCCAAAGCAGGCTGTGAGGATGGTGCTCTGAGACGCCTGTGGGGTCTCCAAAGGATACAGATGAAAAAAAAAACATTTCAAAAAGCTCTTGTGTTTACAGAGTTTGACTTGTTTATACAAGAAACAGTGGGCTTTTAATTCATTCTTATATAATATTAATGGCATTAAACAATCTTTTCCCAGATGATCTGAAAAGAGATTTTTCTTTCTTTCATCATGTTCAGATAAACAACAGAGAATAAACTTCAGAAGGCACCATATAAAGCAGCTCCACAGAGTCTCTAAGGCACGGTGTTAACTTTACTTCTCCCTTCTGTATACACATACCAAATCGGCATTGTAGACATTTTGTACATTATTACAGAATGCACTGAATTCTTAAATCAAAAACATTTAAATTTAGATTTTTTTGTTTAAAGATTTAAACCTTTAGAGTTTCAGGTCCTGTTAATGTTACATGTCTCTGGTTGTGGTGGCAATAATAAAAATCTGTGAAACCACAACTGAAGATAGGAATGAATGTCTTAGAGAGACAGCAATGAAGAAATACTGTTCACCAGTGCTACCTGGCTCTGACACCATGAGAAAACGGCAAGTTTTCCCACTGAACTTTTTCTGCCTGCAGGCATGCAAATAGGAGCCAAGCCTTCCTGAGCCATCAAGGCTAGTGTCCCACTATCCCTGTCTGTCACTTCGTGTTTCCCCATTCACATGCCGGCCAGGCCACACTTCAGCAAGCTGCCTTGCCTCTTGTCCTGGATGAGAGGCTGCTCCAGAGCCTGGGGGAACTTTCCTCTCGCTTCCAGCTTAGTGGCAGTTTGTACGTTTTTCTGCAGTGCCAAACACACCTCTTGGCTTTAATAATTCATCCTGGTGTTTAGTTTATCCATATTGTCTTTAAAGAGAAAAATCCCACCACTCCTTGCCAAATGTTTCCATGGCCAACTGCTCCAGGATGTTTCATGTACTTGCAGAGACTAGCCAGCTGTTCTTACCCATCTCGATATGTGCCTGCCCTGGTCTGCATTCATTCACACTGCAGACAAATGGCTTTCATTGTATGCCATTGCATTTAAAAATCATATTAATTTAGCAATTAATTTCCTGTTTTTTGTAGTAATATCATTTAATGTTAGTCACTGGATAAGGTAATCCTATAGCCTGGTGGATGGGAGCTCTGACCTCTGCATGTGGTCCCATTCAACCCTTCTCCATCTTCAGGAGTATTTAATTACCCCTCGCAAAGTGTTACCCACAGTGTCTCCCTCCAGGACAGCCCACAGCTGGTGGCTTGGGCACTCAGGCAGGAGTTGTCAGCTCAGATCCTTCTTGGTGAGGAGTCCTTGTAGAAACCCCTTGTTATGGGGATCTAGGCAGGCCCTTGGACTCCAAAGAGTCTTTCCAGGTGACAGAAGGGATTGTGGGATCTGAAGTCATGACTCTGCATCCTGGAGTGGAAGTTGATAGTTTTGGGGCTCCAGTGATGTGCTATACTACGCTCCCTGTACAGCCATGGTAACCTGGGAACCTTCAACTCTTCTGCAAAAAGGCAGACTTTGGGGACCTCAACCCATGGCTGCCTGCCATGGGATGGAAATTCTCCAGTTGAAAGGCATGGACACCAGGGAAAGGATTTTTGTGGCACTGTTGCCATCAGCAAGGCGAGTATTACTGAAGTAGGGTGAGCGAATGGTTCAGTGTTCCTTGGAATATTTTTGTAGAAACCATGGCAACAGTCTTCCTCAAAATAATAGCAGCCTTTCCATCTAGGAGCTCATCCTGCACCTGCTCAGACTGTTACTTGTGGCTAAGCCCGTTCCTGCAGCAGGGCTGCCCGAGCTCGTGAAACCAAACACCTGAATACTTGTTTGAGGGTTTGGACATTCGACCATCATGGCTTCAAAGGAACAGCTTGAGAGTAATTTTCTCAGTGAAATCTCTGTGTATGCATAGGAGTGTTCATGTCTGTGTATAATTTCTACCCTGATGACTTTAATTTATTGATGCATAAAAGCTCTTGCAGTTTGCTCTTCATACTGCATTGTTCTCGTACATGGACAAATGACTCTTCAAATCTGCGTCAGAAACAATTATTTATGGCCTGGGAAAGGTCTTATTTTTCATTTTATTTAATCTTTATGCTTTATACTAATTACAGTGTGGGACTGTGTCTATTTACTCAAGCCACAGTGGTTTGACAGTATTTCTAGGTACTTTGTAAGGCAATGTGAAGTGCAGAGTTGCTCTCCAAGATGGCTTGTTTTCCCCATGCACAGGGCTGCTAGCATGGATGTGTGCATTCTGCTTATTCTGCCAATTTATGTGTATTAATGCTATTTAATATACACTACGAGGAGAGAATTTTGGAGAGCTTCTAAGGACCAGTTTGGTCCCATAGCTGTTTCACTTGCTGAGGTCTGTTTTGTTACCTGTAATGAGCATCATCTCAGAAGCTCTTACAAGAGTATCTCTTGTTACACCAAGTGTGTTGTGTTCTGACACCCTGGGACTGTTTTGCACCATGGGGGCTGTGGCAGAGCTTGTGCTTCTGTGTGGTGCTGCAGGGTAGTTTTGTGGGGGGAGCTGGGCAGTGCCGTGGCATCTCCCACATTTCTTACTCAGTTCCTGCAGCAGGACCAAGGGCATAGGGAAGGCACCGAGGAAGAGGCTATGAGGTCTTGTGCTTCCTCCCTACTTTGCTGCAAACTCCCAGGCAGCACATTTGTCCTGCTAGCCTAAGAATGAATAATAGTAGCAGTAATAATATGATTACTTTTCCAGAAAATTCTCAAATGTACTGCCACATTCAAATAGGAGAATAATTAATTACAAGAAAAAAATCCAAGCATTCCAGGTCTTTATTTCTTGAAGATTTTTTACTAACATGAGTCACTGAACACTGTTATTAAAAATAAAAACTATCGTCGTAGTTGTTACCAACAGAGCCAATGTTTTACGGCAGTTCTTTTAGCTGCAGCTGCATAGAGCCTTATGCTTTTTATTGAGTCAGAGAGCCAGGGTTTGAGGAATACATTAGTGTAAAAGGAAAATCTCATAATTTTGCTGCTTGATATGGTGATCCATCTGTAATTCAATATCATCAGTCTTCTATCAGATGGTAATAAAATCATTGTGAGGTACAAATCTGATAGCTATTTTTTTTCAACGGAATGGAGGTCTTTTCAGCCATTTTTAAGGAGCTCTCCTTGCTCAGAATAAAGAAATTGCTTTTACTTGATCCAATTTCACATTAGGACAAAAAGTAAATTTCATGCTACATTTCATTTTTAGGTGTAGGATATAAAATCATGAGCTACAAAAGAAAGCTATGTACTGTACCTATCCTTTGTCTCAAAATAAAACAACAAAAGCATGTAGAGAAGAAGAAACTTTCCTAGGGAAAAAAAGTGCCAAAGACCCTCTGTACCTTCCTACAGAATACAGTATGGCTTTTTTTTTTCACTCTAAGGGCAGTGATTTGCCCACTGGACGGTCAGGAGATTGTACCCCCTGCCTACCTTGGTTCCTACTGAATGTACCATCTTTCGTTCCCTGGTCTGATCAACTGACTAATGGATATTAGAGCTGGAAGGTTTGGAAGCTCTAGTTGTTTACTCTGACCAATATGCCATGTGCCATAAGGATTCACCCTGGACCACTGATCTATGATTTATTTTCCAGAAGGATATCCAGCCTAGATTTGGAGAGATGAAGTGACAGCTGAACATCAAGGCCTCTTGGTGCTTTGTTCCAGCTGTCAGCATCCTCACCTGCCAGACTTTGTGTCCTCATATCTCTAAGGTGGAGATATCTGCCATTCATTCTTGTTATTCTTAGACTGTGACAGACAGTGCTTGTCTCTATGGATGGTTATGTTTCAGCAGGCAGCAAAAGCAGCCCTTATTCACCTTCTGAGCACTATGCTTTTTTTTCCAAACAAAAAAAAAAAAACCACCGAAAAGGCAGTAATATAAAAATTATGTAATTAATATATTACCCTGAGGCTATCTAGCCACAATCAGAAGTTTGTTCCTTATCTTTGGCTGAGAAGTAAACCTCAAGAAACAGGAGAACTATCACCTAGCAAAGGACAGTTCAGATAACTGACTTTATAAATGTTTTTTTTTAAATGCTTTGAGGCAGTACATTCCTGGAAAAACGTCATCTGTGCATTTCCAAACAACACAAAAGAAAACTCACTGCCAGAGAGATTAGCATGTTGATACAATGATGAAAAACTACAATTTCTGACCATGTCAAATCAAAAACAGCTGCACTTCTTTTAATGGACCCATATTTCTTTATTGTTTTGTGATGAGTATATTAACAGCAGAAAAGAAAAAAAAAGATCAGAGATTAGCATCTTTGTGGAAAACTCATTCAGACTCAAACTAGGCACAGCTGAAATCTCTTGACATCTTTCTGTGTTGCCATTACAACAGGTACATAAATAATCTCTCTCCCAGGTGCAACTGTATCAGACAAATCATAAGTACTCTAACAGCTCTGTGTGATACACGGTAATTAGTCCTGGCTGTCAGTTAGGCTTTCAGGGGTTCTTTTCTTGTTTCTGAGGCAAAGTTATGGTGATTTTTGCTTAGAGGTAACAAAACCCAAGAAATGCTCTTACTGAAATTCAGACCTGCTCTCTCAAACAGCAGGCTTTTCCTGATCTGCTGTATCTCGGTTTGTCCATAGACCACGTGGCCTGGGTGACCAGCAACTCCATGGAAAGCTCTTTCTGACCCACCATCTGCAAACCTGTAACCTTCGCTGTAAACAGCTGTTTTCAATGACCTCCTGCCACTGCCCAGAGCCACCCCTTCTATGGTGACAGGGGTGAAGGACTGCTCATCTCCTGTGTCCCATCACTCACTGTCAGATTAGGAGGGTTTGCTGGTGTCACAGGCAGCCTGCTACTGGCCTTCTTCTGTAGGATCTGAAAGCAGATGCTTTCAGAGGCCTCTGGAAGGACCTTGATTTCAAGGAGTGTTAAAGACCTTATATGAGGTCTTGTGGATCCCCATGCACAGTGGTATAACTTTTTGAATCCTGGCAAGAGAGATACCTCTGGTTATGTAGATCTGTATATTAGTGAGTGAATCAGGCTTAATTTCATCTCCTTTGTTCCCTCCACCCTATTGTTCATCCTCAGGGAGCTTGTGAGACAACATTTATTCTGTCCTTCTGCAGAAGAGTGCTTTTCCTTCCTTCATTTCCTCCTTTTTGCTGAAACCCTGGAGCTTTGCAAACCTGAACTGACAGGCAAAGAGCAGCTGGTAGAAGTTTTACCCAGCCAAGATGTACAGGTGCGTTACTAGTTCTGTACAAGAATTAGCAAACACTTTGCGGTTCAACTTCATCTTTCATTCTCACCAGTGTTTTGAGCACCTCAAAACAGGCTACTGAAGTAGAGCATTGTGCTCATGTTTTTAATTTTGCTCAGCAAGTTTTCAGGTAGTCCAGAATTTTTAATTTTTTTTTTTATTTTCCATCAAGGAAACTTCTCTACTGATTCACATTCCTGTCATGTCTAGTATAGACTCTATCAATTCAATTTTCCTCTGTCTTAATACAAACTCTATAGGAAGCCTGAGATTGTACAGCATGTAGCTATGTGCCTCATAAACAATGACAGCCACCATGAGCAATTCACATCTGTGCTTTGCTAAGCATGTTTCATCCTCCTCAATTTCAGAACAGAGTTCAAAATCCTCATCATCATCTACAGAGTCACTGCTAGAATAATGCACAGCTCTCTTCTTTAGGGACTTCTCTATCCTCCAGAGAACTCCATGCTCCAGGGGAGATAATATTTCTGGGACAGACTCTCTGTTCCTTGTGATGCATGGGGCATCTTCAGTTGAGTATCCCTGTAGAAAGAGGGGAGAGTGGGATGAGCATGAGCCTGACTGAGAAGTGTATAGCATATTCTTCTAAGACCTGGAATCACTTCCAAAGTCAGAATCATGGCGGGGGGTGGGTTGGAACTGGATGATCTTTTAGGTCCCTTATCCAAGCCAGTCTATGATTCTAAACATGCTGGAAAAAAAAACCAAAAACAAAAAAACAAACCAAAGCTCAAACCAAGACACCTAATCTACTCAAATAAAAATATAAATGTGTGTGTGTGT
>VXBZ01006561.1:0-28035 GCA_013399135.1 Heliornis fulica
ATATACATATATACACACACACTGTGTTAGTAGTGCCCACAGTCATGCTTTGACTATATATATACACACACGTGATGCTATACGTACACACAGCCTGTCTCTCACCTTGCACAGCACGCACTGCCAGCACGCAAAGTTTGAGAAACCGAGAGAGCAAGCTGTGAAATGACTGACCCTAAGACTCTAAATGGACCAGCAGCAAAGTGAAGCATAAAGCTCAATTCTGATCCTGAAACCAACGTCCAGCCTGAGAAAATGCAAACCTTTTACTTTCCTTCGTTTTTTGGCAAAACACCACTTTTCAATTAAAGTATTATTTCATATTGATACATTAAGGACATAAATACTGGCTCTTCTCACTATTTGAACAGGGAGAGATCTTTTAGCTAAACATGAGTGCTAAATTCTATCACTTTGGCTTTTTCCCAACTGGTGATTCAGAAATGAAACTTCTTTCAGACAGGATTTCACAGGCGGCAGGTGATATCCTGTGTTGAAACATTGCTTGGTGGATTTGGCAGCCGAAAAATTCTCGTTCCTCTCAAAGTCCTTCTTAGTGGAGGTGGAGAAACAAAAAGGAGGAAGAACATATTGCACATCCTTAGTGTTTCTGTTTAGCTTTACAAAACCTGTTTTGTAAAGTGTTTTAGGTTGACATGCAGCCTTTATTCACAATATCCCCTACTCAATATTTCCTTAAAGTTGACATCATTTGCATTGCTGAGAGTCTGGCACTGAATTCAGCAGGCTGGAATAGTCACACAGAAGGTACTAGATAAGTGTTTTAAAAACTGATAGGAGGAGCAAAGAAAGAAAAGTTCTTATTTGTCCTCTTTAAAAGAGAAAATCAAATGATATGCAATGACAGACTCAGAAATACACCATGAGTATTTAAGAAGATATCGAAGTACATCTATAACCTGTGTGAAGGGTATCACTGGAAACTGAAAATAAAGTGAGATTCAGGAAGGGATTATACTTGCCCACAGATAATGACAATGTTTGCAGTAAGGTGAAACAGCAGAGCCTGGAGCATCTGTGAGCCCAGCATGTCCTCCCCTCTAGCTATGGCCCATGCACATGCCTTCTTTACAGATGACTCTGTTGCCTTTCAACAGTCTATATAAAAATGTCAATTGGCATCAAATCTCCTGGCCATACATGGGCCTTTAGGAGATGTCATGCTGAAGAAACACACCAGCACCCTCAATCTCAGGACCCGTGCCAGCTCAGGTTGTCACCTGTCAGTCCTATCCACAGGGTTTACTTGGCTCTACCCCCAAGAAACAGCTGGAGCAAGCGCACAGAGAGGATTTTAGAAGGAATAGGAGCAAATACATGCAAGGGCAAGAGGTAGTTAGGAATCAAGGACTTGAACTTCTCCAAAAGCAGGTATTTTTGCTTTGCTGGCTTTTTGAGCTTTCTCTGGGCAACCAGACCAGACAAGCTGTCCATCTGACCTGGGACTGCCATTTCTGTCTTTTTAAATGCTAAAGTGAAATTTAACAGAAAAAAATTTATAATACTTCCATATAAAATTTTCCATCCCTTACTTTTTGGTCTCTAATGCCCTCCTAAGTGCCAGATATGAACATGTAACAAGAGCAGGGCATGCTTTTCTCTGTGAGTTGAAAGTATATCTGGAAGATCACTCTATCAAGACGTCAGAGTTCAGTTTTTGCAGATAGAGACCAAGATGACTTCACCATTTCACCATCAACCTTTCCACATAATGTATCCCAGCCTATCCATCATGCTTACCACACCTGAGTCAGGGACTATAAACTAAATACTACATTTTGAACTTTAGGCTTGGTAGAATTGCTCATTTCCTCTTAATCACAGACAATTACCATCAAGAACTCAGCACTGCAAAATGGTGAGACTTTATCATGAAAAGAGGTGGAGCTTGTCATTGTTTTGGGTTTCTGTGACAAAGTTAGGGGCATGGAGTGGGTAAGGGGCGGGGCTACAGGGGTGTATTCTGCTAAGAAGCTCCTAGAGGCTTCCCCATGTCCAATAGAGCCAATTCCAGTTGACTATAAGATGCACCTACCACTGACCAAGGTCAAGACCATCAACAACAGTTGTAGCACCTCTGGAATAACAGAGATAAGAAGGAAAAAATAAAGCTTAGGAGTTTTGCAGACAGAAAGGAGTGAGAAGATGCAAGAGAAACAACTTTGCAGATGCAGACACTGAAGAAGGGGAGGAGGTGGTCCAGACTGCAGTTGAGATTCTCTTTCTGGAGAAGACCATGGCAAAGCATGGTGTCTCCCTGCAGCCTATGGAAGCTGATGGGGAGCAGATGGGGTTCTCCACCTACAGTCTTTGGTGGAGCAGTGGATGCACACAAAGAGTGCTGTGGCTCTGTGGGAAGCCCACACTGAAGCAGGTTCCTGGCAGGACCTGCAGCCTCATGGAGAGAAGAGGCAATGCCAGAGCAGGTTTGCTGGCAAGACTTGTGATCCCCTTTGGGACTCACACTAGAGCTGTCTGTTCCTGAAGGTCTGCACCCCATGGAAGTCATCCACACTGGGGCAGTTTGTGAGGAACTGCAGCCCATGGGAAGAACTGTCTCCTGTGGGAGGGATTCTACACTAGAGCAGGGGAAGAGCATGAGGAGGAAGGAGAAGCAAAGTCAGTGTGTGATGAACTGACCACAACACCCATTCTCCATCCACCCATGCTGCTGCTGGGTTGGAGGGAGAGAAAACTAGGAGTAAAGTTAAGCCTGGGGAGAAAGGAGGAGTAGGGGGATAGTGGATTAGATTTGGGTTAAATTCCCTTTACTCAACTCTGATTTGATTGGTAAGAAATTATATTTTTTTCAAAGTTAACTCTGTTTTGCCTGTGACAGTAATTGGTGAGTGATCTCTCCTTGTCCTCATCTTGACCCAGGAGCCTTTGGCTGCATTTTGTCTCCACTATGCAGCTGAGGATGGACAGTGATAGAGTGGCTTTGGCAGGTATCTGGCCTCCAGCCACAGTCAACCCACCATAATCATGTTATTGGAATTTTTATATAATGAAAACTAAGTTGAAAAGGATTAAAATTACATTTGCCATCTCAGCCAATCTTCCCCATATAGATAACCATACACAAACATATATATATGTTTGTCATATATATATGTTTGTGTGTGTATTCATATATATATGTGTATACTTGTATAAGCTCATGACTGATTCTCTTTTGTCCTTTTAACAAGAGCACATCTTTGAGAAGGCAAAATAACTTTCATTAAAACAAAGATTTCAAGATTAGACCAGTGCAGTACTATGCTGCTTTGAAGCCCCCCAACAAAGGAAGAAAACTTACCTTCATATATTGTTCTGTGTCACAGAGTTTATCTTATTGCATTTCAGAGCATAAAAGGAACAATTTGCAATAGGCACGGCTTCACTTCAGCATCTGAACAGACATAAATTATGCAGATAGCCAGGGCTAAATCTTGCTACTGATTTCATCAGGAGTTTAAGTAGCAACTTTTTAATACATTAAATCCTGTGTTTTAAACACAGTCCTAATTCTAACTTTTATATGTGTTTTCTGATCTAATAAAGATTTTGTTATGTATTGTGACATGAAAAAGAGGTTTTTTTTCCATTAGTCTACCTACTTAGATTTCATCAGAATCTGTGATCTCTGGGTCCAGCTTTATACACTGTTATAACCGTGCAAACGCAACAAGAACCAGAGGTGGCTGTTCTGCATGGCTTATTCAGGTATAGTGGTGGGAGTGGATAATGAAACATCTGATCAAAGAGCTTACTCCAAGCGACAGATTTTTTTTTCCTGTATATTTCTCTAAATAAATTGTTATAAAAGTAATGTATAAATATTCTGAATTTCCCTTGGTGTGATCGTGTCGTTCGAATTCATTTTTTCTTTCAAAAACATTTCTTAGGAAATTTGTTGAGATGTTAGGAAAAATGTAAACCACAGCTTTTGCTGAAGCATTTATCTTCTTTCTCCATCAAAAATAGTAAAGCCACGCTTCCAAAGGAGAAGAAAAATAGCACTAGCAGCATTTTACATGGTAACTGTGCATGCTAAATACAGTGCAAAACATTTCTAACCTCTTGCAAAACCAGGCAGCCATACTAAAAAACATTCTATCCCCATGGGACTTCCTTTTGTTAGAAAAGGAATATCAGCCTTTGCTTCCAGTCTTTGAAGCCAGTGAGGACAAAGAGAGATGATCCTTACTGCAGCAGGATCTTGTGCAACGGTTCTGGTATAGAGAAGGGAAGGGTCTACATGTCTTCTGTTAATAGTTTCTGGAATGTGGTAAAAGGGATCTAAAAAAGGAAGAACACTCCTTCCTCCACCTCTGCTACTGCAGCATATAAGGGAAGAGAGAGCGAGGTCTGTCTTGTGGTTTTCCCACTACCACAAAAGAATCCTTTAAAGACGGGCAATTAAAGCCCAATCAAGTCTGCGTCTGCATCGGCATTGCTACAACTGATGTCCGGAGGGACACTGTCATTTGTGAGCTTGCCTTTGTCTCTTTGCTCTGATCCTCTCCTCTGCCTCTGAGGAATGCAGATGGCAATTTCCCCCAAAATGCTCGTAGTAAATCAGCAGGACATGAGCAGACCCTTCGTGGTCCCAGAGAGACAGACAGGCTTGTGTTCCTCAGCCTGTCTACGAAGGAGCAGTGAAAGCTGGCACAGGGGAAGTCCAAGTCAGCCCGTAAAGGGCAGACTACTATTGATACTCACTATCATTTACACTTACTATTCTGTCTTTCTCCGCTTGTTGAAGAGCATCTTTGGAAAAATAGCTACCTCCTCACCCTTTCCCAAATTACTTCCCTCTCTTGCCCCTGCCCCCTGGGCTTCCCTACTCCCACTTCTAACTCTCAGGCCACCTCTAGCTCTGCTTTTCATATAAGTCTGCACTGAAATTCATTAGTCTAGTACAAAGAATCCACTTCAAAGACCCTGTGATATGTTTCTTATGCATTGGTACAGAGCATTAATGACAAAGGCACATTGTAGAGTAATGTGATTGTTTTTATTCCCCTGTTTATGTCCTATCAGAAGCTGGAAATTAGCTTTCAGCTCCTTTCTCTTCTGCCTTTTGCAAGTCTGCTTTGCAATATTTCTAGAGGACTCTTAAACACAAGTAACTTGAGCTCTTGAGATCTGATAGTCTTAGTGCTGCAGCAGGTAATGACACATGGTTTTGTGAACTCTTAGGAAGTCAGGTGCATACAGCCCTAAGCTCCTCTTACCCTCAGTCTGCTCCAGATTGGATGTATCACCCATCTGCAAGTCCTGCTGCTGCTGCAGGAAGAAACTGCTCCAACAAGTCCTGCTGGTGATGCAGGATGAGACTGCTCCAACAAATACTCCAGTGACAAGCTGGAGCAGTGCTGCTCCCCAGGAAAGGACAAGGGAAGCAGCTGAGGACAACTACAGCACAGGCAGAGCCATCAATGCACGGGCACCCTCCTGCTCTGTCTGAGCACCTGGGGATAGCAATAGAATGAGTGACCCTAGGCTGGGGCTCCTGGCATGGGCAGGGCTGAGGAGAGGCATGGTGTGGGCATGGGTAGGGCCAGCAGCCAGGGTGGCAGTGCCCTCAGAGGTACAACAGTGTGCTGTGGTTCTCTGTGGGTCAGTCTGCTAGGTTCTCCCCTGCCTGCAGAAGAAAGTTCTCTTTCACCAGTGGGTTTCAGCTTTGTTTTGTCAATCATGAAGGCAGCCACATTATTTTACTTACCTATGTCTGGGTTGAAATTAGATATAAATGCATGCTTTATTCACCTCATTCCTTCTGCTTGCCAGCAAGACTTTACTCATGGGTAGTTGAACAATATCTGCAAACCCTATGATGTCATTGGCAAACCAGGAGTGGGTAAACTCACTTTCTCAGGCCTTCATGCTCCATAAAGACTCAAGACAAAAGTGAAAGCATCCACAGCTAAATATATGCACTTTCCAGGCCCAGACTCGTGGAAAGAAATTTGTGTTAGTTTTTGAAGCAAACTCAGCTAGTAGGCTGTTGTGCCATCGATATAGATCATGTGTTAGAGAGATAAATTAGCCATCTACCCGGGTATAGAAACCCCTGTACCACAAATGCACGGTGAGTATATCATCATTCCCGTAATAACACATTAGCATTCCCCTTTGAGCAGTAGCCTGTGTTATCCCCATTTTTCATATCACACATCCTCTTTTGTAACACCTGAAAGCATTTCTTTACTGCTGGAAAAAAATAAAAGACACCAGTATTACAATGCATGCTTATTTTCAGGCACCTGCACAATCTGATGTTTTGACATTAAAAGTCTCAGGCAATCAGTTAGTCATTTCACAAAACTGAATCAGTGCTGTCAAAGATTTATTGTTTTAAGTCCTTCCTATCAGACATCCATTCACTTTGCCAAGCAGTATCTTTTAATAATTCTGTTCAGACTCTCAGCACTGCTGCTGTCACCGCTGTTCTTGCACTATAAATACAATCAATAGCTGGATGGACAAAAATTAAATCACTTAATAGATCCTGGGTGAGTTGATTTAGGTCACAGGGTTTCCCAGTGCTTCTGGCAACCAAAATTATTTCATATTCCTGTATTTTCATAACAATGCACATTGCCACTCAGTTGCTATCCTATGCAATGTCTTAGCAGAAGATGTGGGCAGGTTGGTGATCATGTGGAGTCATGAGAAGGCTCTGATAAATCTGATCAAAACCACAGAAGTTTCTTTTTGCCTTCTTGGTTACTATGCTAGCAGTCAGAATTTTTTATCTAAGCACGCTCCTTCCTTTCTCTGGAGAGGATCATCCTTGCTCTACAAGATCACATGTCCTTACTTTCTCAACATAAGCCTTTATATGCAATATAATCCTGTGACAGAGTACATAGGCCTTAGCTTCTGAGCCTTATCTCACATGGAAAAGGCAGAGTTTGCCAATGACCTCTGAGTTGTGGAGGAGAGACAAGCTGCAGTTATTTCTTCTCTTTCTAACCTGGAGTTATAATCCCAAAGTTGTGATAAGCAGAATTGCCCCAAGGTCACTAGATCCTGTCAGAGAATGCACTTCTGGATGTTGGAATTGAGGTGCCTGGAACTTATTGTTAGGATTTGATTGCTGGCAGTTGGAAAAGACCCATTCCCAACCACCTGCCAATTCACTGGATCACCCATGATGGGGCTGCTGTAAATTAACCAACAGAACAAGAGTCATCCTTTTCCAGCTGCTGGCTCGGAAGACTCTATCTTCCTGTCTGGTTCTCTGGTAAAGCCAAAGAACTACTTATCTCTCTCTTGTATTGTAAGGGGAAAAAAAAAAACAAACCAGAAGATATGAAAATCTGGTAGTAGAGTTTATGCATGTTACCAAAAAATAAGAAATCTATATCCTTTAATAATTAAATGCTGAGAACTCTTGATCTGAATGGAATATGTTAAAAAGTCCAGGCAGCTTCAGCCAGCAAGTTTCTTACCAGAGCCACCAGAATCTGCTGTTCAAAACATGCCCTTACAGAGTCTGGTAATACAAATTATAGCTCCTCTATGCTGCTAGAAAGCCTGTGGGAAGCTAAGGTAGAAACACCTGGGAAAGGTTTTGAGTTGCATAAAATAAGGTAAATACACAGTTGAAGACAATAAGCAATGAATCCAGCTGAGAATGTGCTAAATATTATGGTCTACTACAGAAATATGTAATTGTAAGCATGCTTATTACGCTATGCATAATCAGGGATTTTTTTACAATGTTTTATTTACTTGATGACATGCAATGGTTTGGAGTAAATAGGCTTTTTAATCTGTTTCTAATTGGCATGTTATACTTCTGAATTGGGAATATAAGAAATTAATAAATGTTACAAAAATTGGATTGAATATAAGATGAATTAGAATAGAGCCATTATAGTCCTTTGAGTAAGTATTTAGAAAGTAAATTATAAATATATTTGAAATGTTAATCATTTACCCAACAGGCTGCAACAGCTTGCAGTGCACCACTACAATTCATCATATCAATCCATATTTAGACATGGAACAAAAATGTGGGGGGAAAAAACCAGTATTGTGTTTGGGCAGTCATAGCTGTGGCAGAACAGCATTGATTCTCCTTGGTAACTTCAGAACCTACTCACAGCCTGAGCACAGGAAAGCACCAGGAAAATCTCTGTCTAGCCAATATGACTTCCTTTTAAAAAAGTGATTCTTGTATAACTTATGGAGACAAGTTAAAAATGCCAGATTAGATCATGATCAATAGAAGAGGCCAAATGCAGGCAGTGATGCAACACTCTATATATCTAAAGCGCATCTGTCTTATTTCGAGTCTCACAGTGAACAACCATTGAGTCTGCCTACCTCTCATGAGCCATGGCAGTGTCACTTTCCATAGTTTACAGAGGATGAGATCTTTCAATAATTTCAGCAGTTAAACCTCTCCATCACCCCACACACAATTTCCACCTTCTCATATAAGTCCTCGTACCACTGCCATTCCAAATGCCAGAAGAGCCACCCTGGGCAGTCAGTGTGTCTGCTCTCAGAATAGACAGTAGCCCCTGGAGCAGTTCACGTGGGGCCTGGGGACAAAAGCAGTGAACTATTCCTCCATTGTGGAGGACAGAGGAGGCAGAAATGTTTCTCTGTTAGCTCTACAACTCAGGATGTCGGTAGCCTGAGGCAAGGAATAAGTTAATGCTGTGATGCCTGATTCTGATGCAATGCAAAGAGCAGCAGATGGGAAAGCACTAAGCGCACAAGAAGGAGAAGTTTTTCCGCTTTTGGTGTTATCAACTTAAGTAGTGGTACTGAAAGCCTCTTGATATTTGAGGTTACAGACTGCTGGGTACACAATGAAGCCTTTTTTATGTCACATCTGAGATCTTGCACCCTTGTGGTTGTGGAGGTAATCACGCAAACACAGATCCCAAAGGTTTTTCTAAAAAATGCAGGCCTTCAAATACCTGACTGCTAAAGCAAACTCTTGATTTGTTTAGAAACTGACTAGTTAGTTGCATCATTACATCCTTGTATCCTTTCTATTGACAGGTTGTGCCATTAGGGCAATAAACTCTTCTCTAACGATGCTTAGCATAGGTGGCCATTCCCTTACTGACTGCTGTCTAACAAAATGAGGCCCCAGCTCCCACTGCTTTGATACCATTAAGGCAGTAAATGATCATTACTTCATATCTTGGCATTGTATGAAGATAAGTCTCCTATTCAGGTCGATAAATTGTGTACAACTCAAAAGCTGAGATACTGTAAAGGAGAGATGCATGACATAACACCAGCTGCTAAGCATCACTTTAGGTTTTCAAAGTCAGAACAGAAATCTTGAAAATATTTATTTTCCAGCTATCCCTAGAACAAGCCACAGTTCAAAACTATCAGATTTATTGCTGATATAGACACGTAGTTAACCGAAACAAGACACACCTCAAATACATCAAGAACACCCCAACACTCAGCCTATGCTACTCACAAACGCAGTAAGGTTTGCCTATCTCAAATGCTGAGCTTAATTTTGGATCTGAATCTGATAACTGTATCCAGACTGCTCCACAGCTGGCATCCAGAAGGGGAATGACAGAGCTGATGAAGCAAAGAGACTTGACCACCCACCTCCTCCACAGTTCCCTAGCTGCCAGAACATAGACCATTTGATGAGTACAAGAATGCAAGAGAAAGACAGGAATCTTGCAGGGGATAAATGGCAATGTAACAGAAAGGAGGGGGAAAGCAAGAGAAGATGGGACTCTCCTGGCCTTGCTGCACTGAATGCTTAATAAAAAATTTCCCACTGCAGAAATTGGGAAAAAGCTCCCATTGAGTGTCCCCCATCACTAGGGCTGGTACTGTCCAGATCAGCAAAGTTATTGCTCCATATCACAGTGAAGTGATAAGTGATGTGTGATGGGACACATTGAGAGTTTTGCTTCTATAGCATCAGGCTGCTACTAGCAGGATTGTTCTGCCAGGTTAGTATCCCCTCAGATGGAAGGAGAAGCCAAACGATCACCTTTGGCAGTTAAAGAGACTATGCTGTGTGGCGAGCTGTTGGCTAAAAGGGATGTTCTGCTCCTGTTCTGTTAGCTGTGTTTTATGAACAGCCTGGCTTTGAGAGCATCTGTGAAATCTAAGCCCTGAGCTTTGGAGATGACAAGACACTAACCAGGTAAACAGGCTTGAGAAAAGTTCCAGGACACTCAGTAATATCAAGACCCAAGAACTTATGCACAGGCTGCAGAATAAATGCGAGTTTTACTGGAAGGAATTTTGGTTTCTATGTTCTTTAGATACCTCCAAGACTGGAGCAGCTGCAATCATTTATGAGAATATAGATTTTGGATCTGGGAGCCTAGCATGGCATTTTAGGAGATAAAGACCATTTATGAGTCACTACTAAGTGACTGTGGATTCCACTAGAAAGCACTAAAACACCAGAGTCCTTCTGTGGAACCTGCCCTAAAGCAATAAACAGTCTTTAAATTCCTTCCTACCCCTGAGTCTCCCAGGGGGACAAGGCAATTATTTACAAAGTCAATTGGCCTGTGACAGGGAGGATTTTTTTTTATATCCTTTTTCATTCCCAGCTCCACTCCTGTGTCTTTCTTCAGGACTTGTGCCTTTCTTTACTCTGCTGCCTAAACAATATATACCAGGCATATTTAAGTTCACTATTCCCATAGGGAACTCTTGCAATTAACTTGCTGTCCTGGTGTGCGGATGAGTAAATTGGGAATGGACAAACAGTTGATTTGTATTTATGGTGAGCAACTCCTGTGAAGCCCAAAAAAAGTATTATGAGAAGGAAAAAAAAGCAAACAAAAAAACCCACAAACAACCCAAACCAAAGAAAAATAAAACCTGCTTTAGTAGAAACTAATGAAGCCTTAGATGAGATCTTCAGGTTGAGTTCACTGGTGTAACTCAGCTGACCTCACTTTTCATCAGAGGTTTTACCTTCAGAGGAATTGTTTCCATCCTCCCTACCTGTAGATCTGGTGTCCTGTTTCAGTACATAAGTTTCAAAGAGTCATGTTGAGGAATGAATCCCGCAATGTTCTGCTTGGGTTTTAGGTTCAATCTTTCTTTTTTTTTACTGTGAAAGAAAAAAAAAACCTAACAGATCCAACATTATGTAGGGAAGGTTATTGTAATGTCCCCAATGTATATGATCCTGGGTTTGAGTTTGGATTTTTGGTTTGGTTTTTTTTTCCAGAGATTGAGCCACTTTTTCTGCTTTTTACTTCATTTCACTGTTTTCAGTTGATGGAAACTTTCGTGTCTGCTCTTACTGTTGGTTCAGCAGCTCTGAAACTCAAGATGCAAGGTTTGTGTTTCCTTAGAAGGCAGCATGCTGTGCTCCTAATAGAAATACCTCACTCTTGCTCACCCTGACAGGAATATTTAAATGCATCCATCACTGACAAAGCTCAAATCAAATCAGATATTAATCAAAGGCTTCATTTTTTTATCTTTTCTTTTAATTTGAAAAAGCTACAACAATAGAATAAATTCAGCAAGAGAAAAATCAGTGCTCTTGAAGAAAATGCACATCAAAAGTGCAGATGTTTTTGCCAAAGGCAGTGCCCACATCACTCTCTTTGACCCTATGATTTCTCTTACTTTCCTCTATTGCATGAATTAATTTGAGACTCAGAAGGTCTGGCCCAGGGGCCATGTAATTTCCTGGCTTTTATGGGAGAACTCCTGAGAAAGCACCAGTGGTTCAACACCTAAAACTGACCCAGAAAGCACAGCAAAAGCCATGCTTTTAAAAAGAAGTCCAGCTTTGTAAAGGCTCAGGATCCCCAAAAGCCTGTGTGGTTCACTGGAGTCATTACAGACATTAGTCCCTGTAGCAGGTGAAGTTACAAGGTATTGTTGTATCTCATCCCTATAATGTAAAGCAGTTTTCTGTCAGTCACCTGTGGTTGCAGAGCACCTCAACCCTTGGACTGATGTGTCAGAAGCAGCTCTGCCTAACAAGGGGTCACTCTGGAAGGCTCTTCCTCCTTACAGGGCAAAATAACAGATAATGACAGAACAAATGCCTGCCTGCAAACACATGTACACATACACAGTTAGACAGAAGATGAGTGCTTGAGTGATCCACAGATCTCCACAGCCCCTCTCCCTCCCTACTATCCTCACACACCCTCCCCATCCCCCCCAGTTTCTAGTGGCTAACATCAATAAATCCATCCTAAAATATCTTTTCTCTTCTGCTTGGATAAGTAGACAACAGTACTATGAGAAGGATACAGTTTTCAATGTGCATCATTTTATCTTCTAGTCAGGGACAGAACAAACAGGTCAGTGCAAGTAGAAGGAAACAAAAAGACAGCCCCCACACATATGACAGAACTAGAGGAAATGGCCTCAAGCTGCACCAGGGAAAATTTAGGTTAGATATTAGGAAGAACTTCTTTATTGAAAGAGTCATCAAGCATTGGAATGGGCTGCCCAGGGAGGTGGTTGAGTCTCCAACTCTTGAGGTGTTAAAAGATGGGTAGATGCGGTGCTTGAGGATATGGTCTAAGGGTAGACTTGGTGGCAGTAGGTTAATGGTTGGACTGGATGATCTTAAGGGTCTCTTCCAACCTTAACAATTCTATGATTCTATGATATGGACATTGATTCAGAGAGGTTTTCCCCTACCCTCATGTGTGGGTAGGGGATGTGTGGATGTGGTGCCAGGTGCTCCAGCCCCATATAAAAGACCCACTGCAATATTTTTATTTGAAAGAAGACCAGCTGAGAGTGCAGAAAGGCACCCACACACGTTCCCTCCTCCACATTTCTTCCAGGATGCTTTGGAATTGCATTTCATACTTTTGCTTTTCGTAAACTTGATGCATCTTTAGCATCCCTGACTCTACTTTTTCTCCTAATGTTTCGGTACGCTTTCTGTGTAAAGTCATACACACTGGGTTTTATCAAGACAGCTACCATCTGCTCAGGGAATGGATTGAGAGCAACCCCGAGGAGAAGGATTTGCAGGTGTAGATTGACATAAAGCTCAACATGAGCAGAAATGTGTGCTTGCAGCCCAGGAAGCCAACAGTGTCCTGGGCTGCATCACAAACAGTGTGACCAGAAGGTCAAGGGAGGTGATTCTGTCTCTCTGCTCTAGTGAGATCCCACCTGGCACGATGCAACCACCTCCAGGGTCCCCAGTACAAGAAAGACATGGAGCTGTTGGAGCAAGTCCAGAGGAAGGCCACAAAGATGCTCAGAGGGCTGGAGCACCTTTCCTATGAAGGCAGATGGAGAGAGTTGTGCTTGTTCAGCCTAGAGAAGAGAAGGTGCCGGGGAGACTTACTGCAGCCTTCCAGTACTTGTAAGGGTCTGCAGGAAAGATGGAGTGGGGCTGTTTGTCAGGGAGCGTAGTGATAGGAAAAGGGATAATGGATTTAAACTGAAAGGGTAGATTTAGATTAGACTGTCGTGTTTTAGCCTCAGCCAGCAGCTGAGCCACATGAGCTGCTTGCTCACTTTTTTCCTGGTGGGATGGGGAGGACTGGGGAGACAAAGGCAAAGTCTGTATGTTGGGATAAGGACAGTTTACTGGAACAGCAAAAGGAGAGAGAAACAGTAACAACATGATTTGTAACAATATGCACAACAGTGGAGCTTTCTGACCTGATGACCAATCAGATGCTCAGTCCATACTCAGACCATGCTGGAATTGCACTGTAGTTCCAAGTATTTCCCCAGGTAGCCCCATTTTATAGTGAGCATGATGTCGCGTGATATGGAAAACAGCCTTGGCCAGCCTGGCTCACCTGTCCTGGCTCTTTGTGAAAATTAACTCTATCTTAGTCAAAACCAAGACACAGACATTAGGAAGACACTCTTCCCTGTGATGGTGGTGAGATCCTGGCACAGGCTGCTCAGAGAAGCTGTGGCTGCCCCCTCCCTGGCAGTGTCCAAGGCCAGGCTGGATGGGGCTTTGGACAACCTGGTCTAGTGGAGGATGTCCCTGCCCATGGCAGGGGGGTTGGAAGAAGCTAGGTGATCTCTGAGGTCACACCAGCCCCGACCATCTTTTGATTCTATGATTGAATATTATACTATATAGGGAATCCTCTGCTTGTATCTATTAGCACAGTTCCTTTGAAATAAAAAAGTTGTGACACTTGCTGGCTGAATATTTGGTCATATTTGTAACTTAGTGATGATAAGCAGTGGAGCAGTTTTAGGTAATAAACATGTGAAAAAAAATATGGATATGTTTTAAAACTTTTATAAGTGAAGATCTGCAACTCCCTTGCACTTTCTTTCTCTCTCTCACATAAACACACATCAGTTCAGTGAGACAGATAGGTACTGCATCTGGGACAAGAATTTCTCTTCAGATGAGTGACAGAAATCCTAGGTTCTGTTTAGAATTGCAGTTTTCTAGCAAATCTTTGACAACAATTTCAGACAGGTTTTGATGCCCAGATTACAATAGCAAGCTGTAGGGAGAGGTGTGTCTTATTTTTCAAAGCAGAGTTTTAAAGTGAAGGCAACATGGTTTAGTGGTTCTTGTTTATTCAAGTCAGAGATTCAAGTTTCAACTAGAAGAATATTTCCTATGCAAAACTACGCAGAAAAGGAGGTGTAGGCAAGGGAGTATACAGCATGAATTCACAGACAGGTATTAAACAAGTTCCACATATCCATATAAAACCAGACATAAACCTTTTTCTTAGAGTGAAACACATCTTGTCAGGCTGTCCATCTTATAAAATTCCTCCCCATTCTCCCTTTTGTCCCCCAAGATCACTTGCCCTTTAGCTCCCAGCCAGACAATGACAGTTACCCTCCATAGTCCACTCACAAGAAACCATGTGTTCCATTGTGTAGTAGCAGACCTAGTACCTCACATGCAACTAATTCTGCATTTACAATCATCAGATATAAGAATCTACAATTCACAGTCTCCGTATTTCTATGGCAAGAAGAGGAGAAGCAGCTTTTCATGGAAGAACCCTTGTCCATTTAACTGCTTTCCCTGTGAGAAGTGCACCATGAGAAACTCTAGCAGTTAATTCCCACTTCTAGCTTTGCAAGAACACCACTGCAACAGGTACACGGGAGTGCTATCAGCATGGACTGTGTTCAAAAGTCATTACACCGAATTACTCCCTTGTGGAAGATGAGTGAGTCCTGTATGGGATCACAGGACCACACAGGACCCACATGAACAGCTATTCTGTCCCTGAACTTACTCTATGCCCAGCCAGTTCATGGATCCTTCCACCGTGTGCCAGGAGTTTGGGGTGCTGCAGAATGAAACCATGAGTTTCATCAAGGCTGCTGGGTGAAACAAAGGCTAAAGGTCACAGTAGAAGCAGATTTCAGCTGTTCCTGAGCTAGAAAAGACATGCAAAACTATCACTTTTATCAGTTGAAGAAGTCCAACCATGCTGGTGGTGCTGTGCTCTTCATCCCAGGACAGCCAGAGCCTCAGGGGTATGGAACAGAAGTCCATGGGGTCATGAGGTGGAGAAGCAGCTGTGCCAGTGACAGTCAGTCAGTCAGTCTTATGTCAAGGACTGCCCATCCAGATCGCCCTTCAGTAAACTGCCTAGCTGAGGTCAGTCAGCTTCACTGTAGGATACCCATGTGGCTATTTTGTCATGACCATGATGTAAGAACCCTTATCAGTACCCCTAACTGGTCCTTTCCTTGCTCTGGTCCTAATCCAGTTTCCAAACTACTTCTCAGCCTCAGCAATCTTTTAAAGACAGACATGCTTCACTGAAAAACGCTGTAAACAAACCTTCATGTTGATGTAGGATGACATCCTCAAGATGTAAAGGATATGAACCAACACCCAGGCATAATTTCTGCATTTTCTCAGAGCAAAACAGACTCCTCCCTTTTCTCAGCTCCTTCCCTCTTGTTCATCCTTTCCTACATCAAATGCACAAATTTATCATTGACTGTTCTTCAGGGAATTAATGCTTCCAGCAAAGCACTGCAGTGACAGGCACGGTGTGCAGAGACGTTCAAAGATTTCCCAAAATGGCAGTGATGAGGACGTTTTTAAAGGAGGGATGTGACCTGTGAAGGGAAACATGCCAGACTGCAATTTGCTATAGCACTGAAGGGCCACTAAAAGCACAACTCTCACCTTTCTTCTCATTATTTTTAGATTCAAACAAATCCAAGACAAAGACTGCATGATTAACACTGAAGCATTTTAGTGACAATACACTGCTGACAAATTTATGTGATGTCCTAAGGGTGTCTCTCTTTTAATTAAACAGGGACTCAAGAGCTTTTTGGGCAAGAGGTTCACTATAAAAATAAATTTTAAAAAATATATCAGCATAGAATATGAAGACACCCATTATGAAACAAAGTTCCCTTGGAGCATTGTATAAATGAGTTTCCAATTGCAGAATTGACAAGCTAACAGAATTTATGCAATTATATTTACTTTTATTTTTATTTTCTTACCCTTTCAGCAAAATTTTGAGCCATTCAGGGATCTTACCAATGTGAACCAGTACAGGACACATTCTATCATTTTTAAGCTATGTGTTGGGCCAGACTTCAGATCAACGGAGGAAATGCCTCTTTACACAGGATTAGATGAATTAAGCCTGCACACTTAGTAAACCAAATCAAACTTCCATCCTCTAGCACAGATCTCTTTGTTGTTGTTGTTGGTGGTGATGGTGGTGGTTTTTCTATTTATTTATTTACTGAAAAACCAATAACATCTAGAAAAAACCTCCTAGTGGAATGCAGTGGTCATTAGATTAGACTCTTAAATGAGCTTTGCATGAGTGAAAGCCAACAGACTTCACTGTTGCTAAAGCTGAAATGTGAATGAGAGATCTATAGAAACACACGTTTCAATATGATCAGTCGATTAAGCAATCTCATTGTTCAAACACTGCTAAATGCCTTGCAGTTATGAGATTTTAAACATCAATACTGTTTTTAAAAGTCAGTATATTACTTTCTCCTCTGGAAGTTTATTGCAGTCTATCTACTCTGGAATTAGAGGACTCTTGCTGAGCAGTAAATGCATTGAGACTGAATATCATGAAAGAGATTGAGCCGCTCAACACAGCTAGCAAGCCCAGTCATCATGAATGATTCCTGTGCTTGATGGGAAGCCTCCAATCTCTTTGCTGGTGTGTCCAGATGAGGACAGCTATGCATACCTAGAGTCAAGGTTACTGGGAGACAGAGCACTTTCTCCTGGAAAGAGGTGTTACAAGAGACTCAACTAAAATACCTTAAATTAGGAAGATCTATGGGAAAAATATCTGGTCCAGCCTCTGGGTTATCACACAGTATTAAAAGGGTTCTACACATTAAATTAATTGCTGGTTCACTTAAGATTAATAAAATATTTCCCCAGCACTTTAGTCAGCTTGCCAGGGGGTGTCATTGAATCAACAGACTTGGCTGAATTCTTAATAATTTCATGACCTCTGAAGCATCAAATATAAGTTATTGCAGGAGGTAAGATAAGTCCTAAAAGGCTCTCTTAGCTAGCCTCTATTAGGAGATAGAAAAAGACTGGAATGGATTCTTCTCTCTGGTACATTGATGTAAATAAAAGATAAAACACTGAAGTGCAAAAACAATGCAAAATCTAAATCAGTCTCAGTGCTCTTTAAAATGGCATTGATCATTCTTAAATATATGGCAACATTTTCCTTTATGTTCCCTTTTCTCGGCCAGTTCTTATATTTACTGCATCATTTTTTTCAGCCTTGTTGTCATAGTCTCAGCAATTTACAAGAACTGTTTGTAAAGCGAGAGTACAGGCAGCAAGTAAAGGAGCTGGGCAGATGAGGAAGAAAAATTACAGAAGAGGGAGAAGCAGAGCTCTGCCATTGTCAAATAAGCAGGGAGAAGTGTCTGAGATGCAATTAGTAAATACAGTGATTTCTTTTGTGTCTTCCGTGGTTTTAGGCAACTACCTAAAGCTAGTGAGAACTGCACAGAGAATTCAAATTCAATTTGGGGAGGATTTCAAAATTTCATAACTTAGATTCATCCTAACAAGGAAAAAAAGCTCCAAATGTCAGAGAACTCGTTCAAAGAAAATTGTCAGGAATCAGAAGTTATCTCAAAAAGAAAAATTACAATGTTGTACTTAAATGGAAACACTGCACTATTACAAAAATACTCATTCTCCCCCTTATAATTTTTTTCTCTACAATTTGGGTAAAGTAAACATAATTAGATATATTACTTTGAAATAACAGTATTTGCCAAGGCAAAATGGAGTGACAATGCTTTTTTTAACCTAAAGTTACTCCTGCAAGTGAAAGTGGAACACCTAGAATATGCTGGTCATGGAGACAGGTTGATACATTGTTTGTTCTGAAGCACAATACTCAAGCATGAATTCTCATGCAGAACCACTCTGAAGGGTAAAAGGAAATCTGCCAGAGAAAACAAACAAGCCAAGTTAGCTGACCTGCTACATTTCAGATCTTTGGAGGTAGTACACAATACGCTACTCTTTATTTACTCTTAGTGGGCTATCACAGTATGTTAATGAACTGAGGCTGTTCACTGACCAATGGGTTGCACCACTCCACGGTGACTGACAGACATAGAGCAAATCTGAATCACTCTGCAAAGCCTGTGATTGATGCAAACCTCCAGCACTGCACCCTTCCAAAGGGCAATCGAGCACACATATATGAAAAACTTAGGATATGAAATTTCTGAAGAAACTTGTCTTTTAGGCTTCAGTGATGCTGCAGTCTTTCAGGGCATATGCCAGTATGTATGGGCAGAGACAACGACTTCAGGTACACGACACTACGTACCTGGAGCACACTGCAGGGGCAGAGTCCTAGGGATGTCATCCCACATAAAGTCTGAGCTTTCTACTAGATGTGAAAATTGCCCAATATAGTTTTGGTAACAATTCTATAAAGAAGAGAATACTGTACTGTAAGTCTGAGGTTAGAGTATTAGCTGGCCTTTCACTGTAAGAGCTAAGGGCAGTGGGGAGGTGTACAGTCTGTGCTTTACAGAAGAATATTTATGTGGCAGTGGCGTATTTTCTAAGCACAGGGAGACAATCTTTGCTCTAGAATGTAAAGTCTAAAAAGACAAAGATAAATTTCAGTCTGGAAAAAAGAAGCAATAAACAAATAATCTTAATGGTAAATACCATTACCTCTTGCTAATTGCACACTTTGTCCCCTCATCCCCTGTTTTCAATAATTTGTTAATTGCACTTAATCCACTGTCTTTAACAACTACTGCAAGTTACAGTGCACTGCATTTATGTCTCTTTTTCCCTCTCGTTCAACTGCTTCTCTCGGTATGATTCATCTATGAGATAAATTGCCAGGATAGGTAAGAGACTTAGTCTGATGGATTTACCTTGCTCTTCCAAGCTAGGAGACACTTCCATCTACCATGTAAATCCTTGGCAGGTTTCAAAACCATTGCTTAGCTCCCACCTAATCTCATAAACCTCTGTATTGCTGCCAGTCTGCATTGCCAAATCCACCTAGCCACCAACACCACCAAACAACTCCTAAATCTCCCAGGGTTCTGGCTCAGCCTAAAGCTTTGCAAAGGGATTCTCACAATGGCCAGGAGAATATCCTAAAAACTGTCATCTGTCAATCTAGGCAGTAGAGCTAGGATAGGCAGGCAACAGGGAGCAGAGCCTTGATGAACCTACAAGCAGCTGGAAGTACAGGGAAATTAAGTACGGATGGATTTAGTCCTAAATGAGAGGTCCTAAATAAGGATTCAAAGCCCAACATGAGGCAGAAACTAGACCTGAGACCTTCCAAATCCCACAGAAGAACTCAAATCAAACTATTCTCTTTCGGTAAGGCAGTTCCCCCAACTGCTCAATTACTTAGCAAGACTAATGATAGACAAGTGACTTGAGGCTACCATGAACCTGGTGTATGCCCTAATCACTGGGCTATGGAATCAGCCTCCTTCTTGTTCAATGAATATTTAATAATAGCACTTTATTTCCTCACATAGCTGTCACAAGGAAGAAAATATTGTAGATTTTTAGGTGCTCATATACCAGACAAAGGAAATCATCTAAAATATAATCAGCTATCCAACAGGCCCAGGGCATCAGAGACTAGAGAAAAGACAAATTTAGATGGGACTAGATTTTAATAGGATTGTATTTTCATTTGGATAGGGAAACAATAAAGTCATGTCTGAAGTAGGAAAGGTGCAAGAGAAGAAACAAAGGACTAAAATATTAGAGGAGAATGGAAGTTTCAGTAAGTAATTTGACAGGGATGAAAAATCTGGTGAACAAACAATCCCCTTTTTTTTGTTTTTCAGGCTCTACACCATTAGCTGAACTCTTCATTGCCAACTTGTTCATCTGACAAGTGCCTTGTTACGCTTGTGAGAGAATGCAAGGATTTTAAGAAAATGTCTAACTTTTCAGCTCAGCTCAGCAGGCTGAAAGTTCAGAGGGTAGGAAACCATTTACCATGTGAATAAACTGCAAAATGCCTTTGAAAATTACATTTTTAATTACAGTTGACATTTCTGAACCTCCTGCTGATGGTATCTCTCTAAAAGAAAAAAAGTGACATAATCTGAGACAGAGAAAACACTATAGGAGAGACTGTAAAACAGTTCACAAACTACTACTGATAGAGGCACTGACTTAACATTGCCACTCACCACAGTTTTGTCTAAACATTTCTCATGAATTAATGAACTTCATCTCATATAAAGTCTCTGAATTAGCAAGGCAACAGCATTCCTGATGCACCGAGTTCAGGAGCAATTTCTAACTCTTCAGCTCAGCTCAGAAATTGAATTATTGTCTTGTTCCATCACCTGTGATCCAAACCTCTGTCTTTTTGTTGTTCCTCCAGTGTCAGGGATGCACTCCTCAGTGCTGAATGGCTTCAATGCAATGCTTCCCCCTTAGAGCTCCAGTTGCAGGGAGAACACTGAGGATGCAGAGGAAGGGAATATGAAAGAAGGTCTCTGAAGTCCAGTCATTTGGGGCTGAGAAGAGTGAAAGTCAGCTACTGCAGTCAGAGACCTGACCATTATGGAATCCATAGGACTTCAAATAAATATTTTCTCTGTGTTTTCATACCAATGGTCTAACATCTGCTCAGTTTAATCTGGGAATGTACATGGATTATCTCCCACATTGCTATCACAACAAAATTGTCCCTATTGTCTACAAAAATATGAAGTAAACTAAACCCTGCTGGGCGGTATGCTCAGTCACTGAAAAACGATTATCTGTGCTGTTAAACTGTGTCCTGGTTTCCACTGAAGTTGAGTTAGAGCAGTGCCTGGCACACATCTGCCCCATGCTAGCTAAGACTTCCTTCAATTATGCCAAATTACAGTCAGGAACTAAATGCAGGCAAAGACCATTCCTAAGATCAAGTTTACATGCAGCTACCTGATTTTGGAGGCTAGGAAGTTTTCCTTAGGTGGAAGCAAAGCCTTCTGTACCAGTTGGGCTCATTAGTACAGATCTTTTCCAGAATCATTAAATTCACTAGAGAATATGGAGTGATGAAGGCTACATGTTGACATTGACTTCTTGTATAGAGATGCTTCAAAATCAGAACAGGTCCTTATGCATGCATCATGCTCATCTTTCTCTACCCTGCTCAACCCAAAGTAATCTTTCTTTGCTCTTAACTATAAAGATGTCCTTCTAGTACTTCTAATACTAACCATTAGCAGAAGCCAACATATTTATACCTAAAGTACCTGAGTTTTGACCTTCACCAAACCCAGTGCTAAAGAAAAAACACTCATTTGACACATTTACAAGTTAGTAGGAGTGATTAAACAACATGAATATGAACAGTATAGAGCCATATAAATTGGATCTGTTCCCAGATATCTGTACTAATGTGATAGTAACCTCATCACCATCTACTTCCTCCAAATATAGATAATTAATTTATTTTGGAGGAGTTATAACTGACTGGGAACTAAGAATATGATAAATCTGTCTGCTAAGAGCTGTCTAGTCCAATCCTATGCTCCCATCAATGAGCGGCACCAGTTAAATGCATGAGTACCTCTTTGCAACCAAATGTCAGATAAACTGTGCTTCCATATTGAGTTCATATGTGATCTTTAAGAGTCAGCGATTGGTATCAAACATGAAAATCAGGTTTTAGAGCTTTTCCAGAAACGTACTTACCATTCGTTATAGCAGTTCAAGCTATTAACCCTAGCCTTGTAAATGACCAGTCTCGAAATCTTGAGTGCTAACAAGTCATTTTTATGCTATATAGATGAAAAGAAAATCTAAGACAAAAATTCAGATTTCAAATCAGCATATTTTTAAATGACCTGTAACTCAGTGAAACTGACAATGTGTCTTTGGACTTTTCAGATATATTCCCAATCTTTCATAGAAAATATGGCAATTTTCTGGCCAAGTTAAGGTGCCAATTCAGGAAAGCATCACTATTCAAAAAGGATGTAAGCATATGCTTAACTTGAAGCATGCACTTGAGTCTCTTTGACTTAATGATAGGATCTAAGCACATATTTACATTTAAGCACATGTCTGAGTGCTTTCCTCCATAGAGACAGATTTAAGCTTGTGCTTCACTGCCTTCACTGTCTAATTTTCCAAGACAAAGCTATAGGTAGAGATAAAATAGTGTGTTAGAATGGAAGCTGCTTGCCAGGCTAAGAGCATATAGACAATCAACCTCTGCAAAATTATATGCAAACATAAAGGTGCACAGCTCATTGGTCAGTCACTGAGGGGGAGAGGGATGATGAGCCTCTAAACTGTGGTCCTGGCTCACAGAAATTATAAGAGCTGTGTCTTTTAGCTGACTGAGAAGGTGATGGGAGAATTAATACTGGGCTTGCAGGCACCCTGACTGAATCTGTAGAGGTTTAAAGCAAGAAAGGAAATAACAGTAGATGTTTCTTTGGTTTGACTGAAACCCAGGGTAAGATGGGCATTATATGGGGGCAAATAGCCTCAGGCTAACAGTGTCTGCTCTACCTTTGAAAAAGGTGCAGGGTTGTAGCAGAAGGACAGCAATGTCTGGAAAGAGCTCAATACTGTAATTTTCTGTTTAACAGAAATTTTGAAATACCTCCAATAACATGGAGTAACATATTCCCCTGAGAAGATTCACAGCACATGGAAGTTTTGACAAAATAAAGGATCAACAATTATTAGAAGATCTGGTAATTTCTTTTTCTTCCTCCCCTTCCCACTCCCCAAATACATAGAAAAGTCAAAATAACTAGAATCAGAAGTTCTCTTTGCCCATAAAACTTTTAATGTGTTTTATCAATTTTGCAGGTTTTCTCATGAACTTTATTGTTATCTACAATCACTGACTGAGGCTGTGAATTAGTGTAGAGAGGAACGAAGGCAACAGAGATTATGTAGACTTCTTATTCATGTGTCTCCAGCAGCACTGGGACTCAGAAATTTCTGCTCTCCAACATGCAGAAACAGCCAGTAATTCATATCAGAATGACTATATAACTCCTTGTTATATAGGACTATATGGTAATGATATATATATATATGAATCAGTGGATGAATCCAAGGAGTTATATAGTCATTCTAGCTACAGCTAAAATAAAAATACCCCATGCAAACTCCTTGCATTGACACAGCTAATTTTTGTCAGTGGAATCATTTGTAAAAAAAAAAAACACATAAATTGACCTTAGGTAGCTTAAGTGGGTAAGAAAGTAAACAGCTGAGAGGGACCAGGAAAGTATGTGCTCTGAACCATCATTGCAACTCAGCACAACTGCTAGTGGTATTTCTCAGATGGGCTGAGAAGAAGCCTGAGACAAATTTTAATGTGGCTCTTACTGCAGAATCTGAAGGGAAGTAGTAGCAACATTACTCACTCCTCACAATGAGGTCTTATCACCCAGATTAAGTGTGGAAGTGAAATTACTGCTGCCATGTAAAAGACAACTATATGATGACAGAGCCGTGATCATTCATGTAGGCACATGAATGATAACGGCTCTGTCATCATATAGTTGTCTTTCTGAAACCAGGAGCTAAGTGCTGAGTTATTTGGAGTGAACTGACTTCTTATTAGTATTCCATCCTTCATTAGTTGTTACAGTACATGTTATCGTCAATATTTTCATAGTATTTATTCTGTACAGAACGTTGAAGATACTGTTTTCTAGCAGAGAATGACAGAATTGTAGGGGTTGGAAGGGACCTCCAGAGACCATCGAGTCCAACCCCCCTGACAAAGCAGGTTCCCTAGAGCAGGTCACACAGATAGGTGTCCAGATGGGTGTTGAATATCTCCAGAGAAGGAGACTCCACAACTCCCCTGGGCAGCCTGTTCCACTGCTCCATCACCCCCACCATGAAGAATTTCTTTCACACATTGGTGCAGAACCTCCTGTGCTCCAGCTTGTGACCACTGACCATTGTCCCTTGTCCTGTCCCCACAGGCCATTAAAAAGAGATTGACCATCTCCCTGTATCTCCCACACTTCAGATATTTATAAACATTGATGAGATCCCCTCTCAGTCTTCTCAAGGCTGAACAGCCCCAGCTAACTCAGCCTNAGAGATACACATATAGACAGATACAGGTATAAAATTTGTGACATCTCTGAATGGTGTTTCTATACCTAGCACATTTTTCTAAGTGTAATCTTCCATGTATTCAAATTAGAAAGATGTCTCCCCAGAGAACACAGTACAATAATCCTAAGGCTCGATTCATTAAGGAAGGCTGGATTGGAAATATTTTGGGGATAATATAAGAAAAATATTACATAGTATTTAAAAGAAGAGCATGCATGCTGAGTTACCTCAACTCATTTAAATACATATTGAGAGCTTTTCTCATAATGTTACTATACAGTCTGTACTCCTACTAGGAGTAGAGATTTGCTTTGCTGAAGACAGATTTGAGTTTTTTGCTACTCTGAATCACAGCTGAGCTGCAGAGCAATATCAGTATTATAGATGAAACAAAAATCATGTCATAAATACAGAAAATGCCATGAAACCAAAATATGTACTAAAGCTAAAATATGTAAACCCCATTAAACATATATATTACATTCCCTTTAAAAAATGTCATCTTTCATATCCATCAACAAATCAGACGGATGCACAATAAATAGCAATAACTGGCCAGTCTTGACTCAGTGCATCACTCAGTCACTTCATAGCTAGACAAAAATAACACAAGAAGATAACTTTAAAGGATAAACAGATCATTAAAATGAGCTAGTGATGACTGTTCATCTTAAACCCACATTTTCATATTTAATTCGGTGTTCTAAGTGCATCTGAAATTAATTTGAGTCAACAAGGTAGAGTATGAGAGACAGCAATGATATATTCCTGTGAGTACAGTCACTAAAGGAGGCTGCATTGGAGAGGGTTTCTCAACAACAAGCTATAGCATAAAAAAACCCTACAGACATGCCATGATCTAAACCAAATTATTAAAAAATATTATTATTGGACTTGTGCACACATTTTCAGCTTCTTGGATGTGATCTATCATCCAAGGGCTAGGGATGTGCTATGAATTAAAAAATTATGATCCTTATTCCGTCGTGCTGCGTCCTTACCTCCTGACATGCAGTTGCTGCCATGCATGTCGCTTGAGAGTCTCTTTCCACTTTTGGACTACTGTGTTGTTTGCAGCCACTACTGGGTGGAGTCTAGAGGGATCACCTCATGAGAGTGGAGTACTCAGACAGCTTTACAGCAGTGAAAGAGAAAGTCTCCTCCACATAATTATTTCAGAGAGAAACTTAAGCTACAGTTCTTGGTGAAGTATCTTTCCCATCTAACTAGCTAGGGTAATTAAGACAACTAACCATCTAAGCTAACTATCTAAGTATTTCAAGCCTAGCAAATATAAATACCCCCTTCCCTGTTTTGTGCATCATCAAGTTTTTATCATGATCCTGTTCCACAGGCAGATAGTGACTAAAATTTAGTAAGACATACAACATTATACTCTGTCCTTGGATTCTTGCTTCTCAGATCAGGATGTAAAGATTTCTTTGTTTAAACTTTCCATTTACACTTTTCCCTTCACACACAGCCACCTCAGTGCACCTGGCCTACGCTACGCTTAAACGAGTGATGGTCATATTAGATCTGAACTGGAAGAGATAGGTGTGCACTGGTGTGGCACTACACTGAAGGAAGCACACCCTGATAAAAGGAAGGTATAGCACTCAGGGGGACAGGCTGCTCCTGCGCTGGTATCAGACACTGAGACCAGAACATTTGTATCACTGTGACCTGTGAACATGCTTGTTCCTGTCAACATTATCTTGGAAACCTAGATCACACTCCAGCACACAGGTAGTACAAGATCTTACTCTCCTGAAGGACAGTCAGCTGCATGTGGGTGGGCAGGGACACTGCTCAGGTATATGCCAGATACAGACTGTGAGGCTTACTTTCCAAGGCTAGATTATCCTCAGAAATTTCACCAACCACTATCTGGAGGAATGTATTCTGTTTAGGTGAATTTAAAATTTTTCAACCAGACAACTCATATGTGATCTCAAAGCCTATTTTGATATATCATTGCAAAACTAGTCATGCAATTCTCATTTTCACTTCTTCAGTACCTGAGCTTTGCATCAGCTTTTGGCACAGAAAATGGGCTTGGATGACAAAGCAATGTCTGCAGTGAAACATGTTCTTCTTCCAGTATGTCATTTTTTATGTGACTAAAGCCTTTGGTATCAGACACTGGAGCACTCCATGTTTAAGGTAGTATTGCTGTGAGCAAGAGTGAACGGAAACATATGGAGATCAATTGAGTTATTCATAAGGTGCCACCACAACAAACTAAGCAGGCCACCTGCTGTTTTACTGCCTCAAGAGGTTTTGCTCTACAACTCATTTTAAAATGATTTGGTGGCAAGGCTGGCAGTGAAGTCAGATTATAAACTAGAAATTCAGCAAAATTCTCACCAAGGTTGTTCAGGGAGGGGTGCTTATATACCTAAATTCTTCTGTGTCTTTTCTACATACACATTGTCTATACAATTCAGCAACACTACATTACTGCTTTACAGAAATACAGCATGCAAAAGCAAAAAAAATCAGCTTCTGAGTTCTTACAGCAAAATTATCTCAATCACATTGGGAATCCTGCACATTTTATCATATGCATTAGACAATAAAGTAATACAGTTAACAAGGAGCTGAATATATCAAACAAGGAAAGCTGTAATAGATTGTATTGCATTACATAGGATAGATTCAGTTTAGCTTCTCCATCTATCCCACATACTCCATGTATTATTATCATCATCTGCCTTTAGAGGGCTAGCTTTGTCCTGTGTTTGCTTTTGGCCTAGGAACCGTTCATTTGATTTAAGACCTTCCTCATGTCCTGACTCAGTTCATGGCTGGGCTGGGGACCCAGGGCAGTGGGGAATTAGAAAAGATTTAGGGTTTTATCAGTCCCCTTCCACACCACACTGGCTTTCTCTAAGCTCTTGAACCTCGTGTTTGAACACCTACTTCCAGGTCTCCAGGTTCATCACCTCAACCTCAAAAGGACACATACAGACAGAAATTCCTGCTGTCACATGCATCAGCCTCTCAGAATGTAGCAGAGGCTTACAGAGAAACTTAAACCATGGCTTACCTTCAATCACAGTTCACTACTATCCTAGATATGTCACTGGGCTTAGGTTTTCTCCTCAGTGCCTTACTTAATGGAGCCCCTGGCCCTTCATTGTGAACTTACGACTTGAGTCTAAAAGAGAAGTCAGCAGTTCTAGGAAGGCCTGGGCTATTTTTAACCACCCTGATGAAGTTAGCCTCTTCTCTGCTCACTCAGCTCCTCTTTATCCCCTTCCATCCTGCCCACCTCACGGCACACACATGTGCAGCCTTTTCCTGTCTCTTGGATGCTTTCCTGTATTTCACTTCCCACCTCTTCCTCTAGGAACCTGCTCCTCATTCTTATGTATTTTCCCCACCTCTTCTGCAGCTCAGACACTTGTTAAAAAAAAAAAAAAAAAAAAAAAAAAAAAAAAAAAGGGGATAAAGGGGGGGGGGGCAAG
>VXBZ01006561.1:28048-43188 GCA_013399135.1 Heliornis fulica
CCCCACTGAGCATGGAAGGCTCAGAGAGAAACAGGCTTTTTGGGGGTGAAATTGGATGCTAAACTTCAGCAAATCTGCAGGAAACACAAACTGCAGGCTTCAAAATAGTTCAAACGGAGCAGTGGTGTGACTGAAATCCTAACTAGTGTACTCTAATAGTATTTTTGCTTTTCATTGTTATCAACCTATAGGAAAACATTGCTGTGTTCACAGCTGTGAGAAAGGCTGTCCCAACCAACCAAAGTCAATCCCCCAAATCTCTTCTATTTATTCTGGAGTGTGTCATATTGTTCAGTGTGGTTATCACTGTCCAAGGAAATGTTTTATTTTTCACTGGGTGTTGTATTTTTCAGATCTTTAGCTGGACTATTACAGTCTCATGCTGGGCTGTCAAAACAACTCAATCTATGCTAACTAGCTACAGAGGAACATATAGTTTCCATCCAGTTCCTCCAGAGTAACAGTTCAAACTGGGAAGCATCACAGACTGTGATCTGAATGTCAGAGGCTCACCAGGATTAGAAGCCTCAAAAAAAAAAAAAAGATTTCCATGGCTAATAAATTATTCATAACTTCAAACTATCTTAGATAATTAAAATTACCTGCTTTCAGCAGATACGCCATCTACTACAAAGCCCCCCCCCCACTACCTTCTCATAGATATAATTGACACTATCTCTTTCAGATAGATGTATCTACTCTGTGTTTATACATTTGACAGGTGCATTATACATAACCTGTGCTGTATTACTCACTTGTGCGTGTCTGTGCATGCATGCACATAAAAACTCATACAAACCAAGGCTTCTATTGTGCGAGGAGGCTGACAGCAACTATGCTGAAATACAACAGGTTGAGTTTAACCTAACATGCCACAGAAACTACATATCATGTAGATAGATGTCCATAGCAGCCAGGGTGCAGGGAATAAATAAAAAATGTTACGATGAGGAGAAAGAGGCAAGTAAAGTCCTCTGTTCCATAAAGAAGCTGACACTGAGTATGCCACACTACCTATTGACAGTAACATGAAACTAGATATCTTTGTTGAGGTGTTGTCAACTTACAGTGAGAGTTGGCTTGATGTTCCAAGAAGTCTATCAAAATACAGGCACTGTGGCTTTACCTTTTCCCCATTCTCTTTGCAAACAGCACATAGAAGTCATTCTTTGCAGATGACTGTGTGCCAAGGGTGAAAATACAGAGATACATTGCTCCTCAACAGTTTGAGACATGATTTACGCTTCCTCATGAAAATGAAGGGACAGAATATATTACTCCAAATCATGGTTCTGAAATTTGACTTGAAGAAAATGTTAAAAATTAGGAAGTATTTTCAGTTCATAAGAGAAGCACAAGAATTTCAGTTTGGCAGACTGAAAATTTCCTACAGTTAAGAAGCAGTCAAATGTTTTAATATCGTTCTGTACAACACAACCTTCAAAACTCATATCGCTTCCATTCTTAAGCAGCTATAAAAAGAGAGGCTCTACCATAAAACTAAATCACTGTGCTGTGTGGAGCCAAGTGAAAGTATTGGTTGAAATGTGTAGGTTACGAGGTGTTTGCAGACAGAAAGGAATTGTAATTAATTTAAATTACATGCTTACATCGACTGAAATTACCCACTTACACCATATATGCTGTTCTCCGGACTATCTTTCTCAAGCAGCTTATGAAGAAGGGTGGTTTTTTTTGGTTTTTTTGGGTTTTTTTAATTGACTGTCTAATCCTCTTCTTTGTGACTCATTAGGTTATGCTTGCTTCTGATACAATATGATGATGTCAGCTCTAAAAAATAATAATTCATCCCCTTCTGTAGAGATCTTCTACCAGTTCAGCAGGATGGCAAAAAAAAAACAATTTAAACGAGGCAAAATGGAGCAGGATTGTCGAGAAATGGGATACCCTTTCTTAATTCTCTGCCTTTTTGTTTCACAAAGAGGAAATAGCCCTAACTTCTAAAGGAAGAAGCTGGCTCTGCTTATATCCATGTGTCTTCAATTCTTTGCTCTGCAAGCAAATTGATTCAAAACTATCAATAAAGAAGAGCAAAAAGTATAGAAAGCTACCTTCACATCTAATAGAAATAATACCCCCAAACCCAAGGAAAATATAAAGAAAGAAATATTATTGTCTTTAGAAAAAGAAGTTATGCCAAAGAATTGGTAGTGGGAAGCAGGGAGGTTGGATATAACCTAACTAGCCACAGGAACAATACACTGCATGGACCAAAGTGTGTAGTGGCCAGGGTCCAGAGGATAAATAATAAATGCTGTGATGTGGAGAAAGAGACAAGGTGTTTTCTTTATATTTGAATACAGGAGTAGAGAACAGACTGCATTTGAATACTGGACTTGGTACTGCCTACCTCCTCGGTGTCAAGGCTACGTGCTATCCATTATAACCAGAAATAGTATTTATGTAATAGAAAAAGGAAGTCCTCATGCAAGTACAATAATGCATCTGAAATGCATTGTCCTTCTGTGAGCTTTAACATTGTTAAGAGGGTCCTCCAAGTTCTTTAATGTAGGAAATCAAAACCAGTGGTAAGAGCATCCTTTGAAAGAAATTAAAGACTTCACTGAAACGAACCTTGAGTGTGCTACAAGGTGATAACTGCGCTGTTCTGCTAATCTGAACTGTTTATGTGACAACAGTGAGTGTCAGAAATATTACAAGATGATTTAATTCATACTACTATAAGTCAAGGTCATGTTTGATCTCTGTTCCCAGAGGTGCTTACAGACAACTTTCAATAGATTCAAATTATGGGCCAGATCATTAAGTTAGCTGACTGACTCACCCTTTCTTGCTGTTAATACAGAACTCATCTTGGAGATTTTCCGCACGGCTGTATGGATAACCTGAATTTATGTAGACCTCAGCAGTTCAAAGTTGGAATGTGCTGAAAGTGGTGCAACAAGCAGTGTCTGAAGCTTATTGACATGGAAAAGTGTTCATCTTTCATTGTCTTACTTCGAAGCACTGTCCACTACATAAGACACTGTAAATGTGGTACCTGTAAATTAAAGTCAGTCATTTGCATGTTGAGAGGTTGAAGGATGGCTAATATTTCACAGATCTTGGGGAGGAAATTTTTCCCTGGATGTATACAGACTGTCTCAACAAGGCAATTGTTGTCTCAACACACAGCAAGGAATCCTTTACTCCATCCTCCTGCCCCAAGACAGAATCAGTTACAAACTATATCTTTACCACCAAATATTTGTCTAATCCACTCTTAAAGACGATCAATGATGATCTGTCCCTCTTTCAAGAAAATTTATTCATATGATTAACTATTTTGACCATTTACAAGCTTTTATTGATACATAACCTTAATCTCCCTTGTTGAAAACAAACATGTTCTCTCAGACAAACTGGGCACAGAGAACAGTTTATTCCCTTTCTATTCACATAAATTATTTTTTTCATGTTCTGTGCCATATAAGCAGATGCTTTCCATCCTAGGAGTCTCTCACGTTGAACTGCAAGTATAGTATCTAAAACTGGACACCATGTCTGAGGCCCTTTATCTGATGTGGGAATATTCCAACGTTGCATAGGTAATAGGTGACCACATAATCAATTTAAATTCCCTGTGTCCTGCTCTACCTCCCCAAGCTTTATTTAACTTGCCACTCCTTAACTGTAATGAGGAGATAACAGGTTGTGCAATGATGTAATTAAGATGTTACATCAGCAAAAAGTAAAGTTAATAGTACATCTATCTTTCAATTCCCTTTCCAAACTCACTCCAGCTTCTAAGAAAAGAAGAAGGGGAAATGGTCCCAAGTTAAGGGATGGGTACAGTAACAGAACATGATTTATTATCCCAAGGCCAGACAGAGGCAAAATGAGACCATGCAGAAGAATAACAGCAAAAGCACTTCTCCAGGTGTTACAGATCCGTGTGCATGGATGGAATCACTCTCCTCATAGAACCTTTTGATCCAGTAATTCTGGTGTAACCTGTGAGATGGCAAATGCTCAGAGGAAGCCAGAGATAATGGTAGGTATACAGGAGTCTCTCTGAAATGAGAGGAGAAGGATGGTGGGGAGCCTACCATTCAGCAAATAAAATGGGTCATTTCCCAGAAATCGAGGAAGGCTACAGTCAGAAAGACTGAGAGTTCTTTTAAAACAAGAAAGTCCAGAAATCACTTTCCAAAATTCCTTGGCAACTCCAGTCTAATCTTATCACTAAGGAAAGACCACTGCTGTCCTCAAGGAAAGGCTCTAACCCTGTAGGAATTTCTTTTCAATAGCCAAAAAGCACTGCAGATACCCCCTGCACTCACAGAGGTACCAAAGTGCCACTGAAAAATGTCTACCACAGAGGCTCAATTTAAAAGAGGATGAAATGAGCTTTCCTACAGTGCACTGAAGATTTAGAAAAGATAAGAGTTAGCTGGAGTCAATAGCATTACTAAGACCAGCCTGCTCAATTCCTCATGCTATTTGACTGAGTTCAATGGAGTCAGGCATAGCTAAGGTCAGGGGAGAATGTGGCCCCCAGTACCTCCATTGAACTTTCTGTTCTCACCTTCAGGGTTTCTACTTGGCTCTGTCTGTAGACCTGGAAGAGAAAAGCTATCCCAAGAAAAAAGAAAAAGAAATACAATAAAATCTAGTACAAAAATTAAAAAAAAAATAGAATAATAGGATAATTTTGGTTGGAAAAGATTTTTAAGATCATCAAGTCCAACCATTAACCTAGCAATGCCAGTCCACTACTAAACCATGTTCCCAAGCACCACATCTACATGTCTTTTAGATACCTCCAGGGATGGTGATTCAACCACTTCTTCCCTGGTCGGCCTGGTCCAATTATGACAACCATTCTGGTGAAGAATATTTTTCTACCATCCAGTCTAAACCTCCTCTGGTAAAACTTGAGGCCATTTCCCCTTGTCCTCACTTGTTACTTGGGAAAAGAGAGCAACAACACTCACCTCACAGCTTCCTTTCAGTAATTGTAGAAAGCAACAAATTCTCCCCAAATTAATGTCTTGTAGTGAGGGACCCAAAACTCAACACAGCACTCAAGGTGTGGTCTTGCTAGTGTCAAGTACAGAGGGATGATCACCTCCCTAGTACTTCTGGCCTCCCCATTTCTGACACAAGCCAGGATGCTGTTGGCCTGCTTGGCCACATGGGCACACTACTGGCTCATATTCAGTCAGCTGTCCACCAACATCCCCAGGTAGTTTTCTGCCAGGCAGATTTCCAGACACACTTGCCCAAGCCTGTAGTGTTGCGTGGTGTTGCTCTGGCCCAGGTGCAGGAAACAACACTCTGCCTTCTTGAATATCTTCTAATTTGGCTCACAAATGCAGCCTGCCCAGATCTCTCTGTAGAGCCTTCCTACCTTCAAGCAGATGGACATTCCCACTAATCTTGGTGTCATCTACAAACTTACTGAGTGTGCACTCAATCCCTTGATCCAGACCATTGATAAAGATATAAAAAAAATTGACCTCAAGACTGAGCCCTAAGGAACACCACTTGTGACCAGCTACCAACTGAATTTAACTCCATTCACCACAACTCTTTGGTCCTGGCCATCCAGCCAAGATTTATCCAGCAAAACATAGGCCTGTCCAATCTATGAGGAGCCAGTTTCTCTAGGAGAATGCTGTGAGAAATGGTGTCAAAGGCTTTACTAATGTCCAGCTAGTCAACATCCACAATTTTTTCCTCATCCACTAAGGTTGCTTTGTAACAGAAGGAGATCAGATTAGTCAAGCAGGACCTGACTTTCATCAACCCGTGCTGACTGGGCCTGATCACTTGGTTGTCCAGTACATGCCATGTGATAGCACTCAAGATTATCCACTCCATAACCTTGTCCAGCATCAAGGTCGGACTGACAAGCCTGTAGTTCCCCTGATCCTCCTGGCCCTTCCTACGTGATGTCACATTTGCTAACTTTCCAATAACTGGAACCTCCCTGGTTAGCCAGGACTGTTGATAAATGATGGAAAGTGGCTTGGTGAGCCCTTCCACCAACTCCCTCAGTACTCTTGGGTGGATCTCACCCAGGTTCATAGACTTGTGTGTATCTAGGTCATGTAGCATGGGTCATATCTAGCTAGGTCACGTATCTAGGTCATTTCTCTTGGATTATGGGAGCATTGTTCTGCTCCCCATCCCAGTCTTCCAGCTCAGGGGTAAAATTACACAGAAGAACTTCTGGTATCTTACCATTAGAGACTGAAGTAAAGAAAGCATTAAGTACTTCAGCCTTTTCTTCATACTTTGTCACTGGTTTTGCCCCACATCCAATAAAGGGCAGAGATTCTCCTTAGCCCTAATTCTGTTCCTAATGTATTTATAGAAATTTTTTTAATTGTTGTTTACAGCAGTAGCCAGGTTAAGCTCTAGCTGGGCTTTTCACTTCCTAGTTTTTTTTCCTGAATAACCTCAATACATCTTTGTAGTCCTCCTGAGTTGCCTGCCCCTTCTTCTAAAGGTTATAAACTCTCTTTCTTTCCTCAGTTCCAGCCAAAGGTCTGTTTAGCCAAAACAAACATTACACATCGTAGATCCATTTGTTAGACTTGGGTAAAACAAGGAAAACTCATTGTAATTTCCACTTTTTGAGGAAGTCTGTTAGACCAGCTGCTGAATATGTGAGAAGCACACTCTCTTCTTTACAAACTGTTGACCTTTCATTGTTCTCACCTTGTGGAAAAGTTACTGAAGAACAGCCAAGTCTTGTGGCATTTATGGAAACCAAGCAAGTACCTTCTGGAGATATTGCCTGAGGCAACAAGCTTTAATATTACTGCAAAATGGGAAGCATCCATGGAATTTATGACTCAAAACCCCATATTATGTCTGAAATCTGTAAGCCAAAAACTTGTTTAGACTGGAGTGAGCTAGGCAGGCAAAAATTAATATACAATTATCAGGATTTTTTCACAATGTATTGAATGTAATAATTGATAGGCATGGTGCCTTGGAAGCTACTTGCCCCTGTAGAAATATTAAAAATAACTGTGTTCCTCTGACTTCCTACTAAGCAGCACTCATAAGAACATCTCAAACCAAGGAGTTTCACAGATTAGAAGCTAAGCTTTGAAAATTTTGTTAGCACATGCAGCTGATGTCCACCATCAGAGTAAATCTTGGGTTTTCATTGACTCCCTAACCAGTTTAAAGAGTTGCTGAGCCATTCCACATGTCTCTCAAGTACAACACATCAGCCTGAGGGTTAGAAAGAAAAATGCGCTTGGTCACCCAAAGCTGGTTTCATTTGTAGAAAGCCTGAATTGGACCATACAAAGAGGATTAGTACAAGGAAACTCTGGTAGCTGCAATTTCCAGGCACAAATTCTGGCAAGGAGAAAAATTCTGGCTAGAAAGACTTCTTACACAAAACTGTAAGGAGAATATTACACACTGGGCTGAAGCTCTTCTAAAAATGTGGCAACCTGTTTTATTCATATCTCTCTCTCAGATGGGGAATACGTTGCTAATTATGTACTGGACTGCACAGCATTTTACTGAGCTGCAAACTCAGTTTTCTGACAGCTGTTTCTGTACTTTTATGAGACCTTGATCCTTTAGAAGATACTGAGCTGTCTCAGATGGTTATATTAAAACCTTTTTCTCTGAGAACAAAATCTGAAAAAGAGGAATGAGTCGGGCATTTCGGTTCTTCTCCTCTAATAGGCTTCCAAAAGCACCAGGTCTTGCAGAAACCACTCCCAAGAGGCATATGGTACGACAGAATAAAGGTCGTCTCTGTCCTTTCTTGTTGGGTGCAAGTTTTACAAAGTTCTTTTATATTGTGCTTAAGGAAAGATTACAATAGCAAGCAGGAACAACAAGCATATCAGCTGGAAGGCAAAACCAGACAACACCACAATGCAGGGAGTGGGGATATTAATCATAAGGATTTTGGCAAGTGTAGCCTCACAAATACTTGGTTGTTGAAAAAGTGGGTAACAGTACAGATCTTAAGAATAAGAGGAAGAAAATAGGCAACAGTTTTATCCAAACTTGGGGTGAACTTACATGATTTGCCAGGAATCTGCACAAGGAGAAAAGTGAGGCAGCCAGAAAGAATCCCTCTTTTGTGGGTGAGGATGAGAAAAATTTTCAAAATCTAAGACTTAATAAAGTGCTCAGAGTCTTCAACTCCTTAAATTGTTATTCTCTTTTGCGTCAAAACATATGATACTATCACAACTCCACTGTCAACTTGAAGTACCTGAAATAAGAAAGAAAATTCTCAATACAGTATTTGTTCCTAAATGTTTGTGGAAGAAACACTAGGTAAATTTTCTCTTGAGTATCTGAGCACATGTACAACTGCCCTGTAAACAGATTCTGTAGCCCATCACTATATAAAATAGACTCTGGTATCAAAAGCCAATTAAAAGTGCTATACCTCTCATTTGACTAGATTCAAAGGTTAAATATGGCAAGTTAGGTAGACTGTAAAAGCATTTTGCTGAATTCATTAATTACTGAGTGAATTGTACCACATTTCTAATTTGAGGTTTACACAGTGTAAACCATGTATTTCATAGTGAATTTTACCTTAGAATCATACAATTTTTCCTCTCAGAAAATTCAGTTAAAATGTTTCTTTGGTGTTTAAAGTCATTAATCCTTCAACCTTTGTAAAACCAAGGCCTACAATAGTCATTGGTTAGTTATAAATATTAATGAGGTAACGATAATGGCATTTAATTTATAATCAGAACATAAATTAACCAATTTAAAGGCCCTACTACATTTTTTTGTTTCTTTTGGTCAGTGTTCATCAGCATGTTTTAGCTTTCTGGAGCTATGCTGGCTTATGAAAATTCAGTTAAATTACTCAAAAAGTTTCTCTCATCATTCTAACAAGAGGGAAGTAATTAAGGTCAAATACACCTTTTAATATTCAGAGAATAGGGAAAGTATAAAAATAATAAAAAATGAAAAGTAAATTGCCTTTAAAAATACACTTAGGCATGGAATAGTAGTTTATTCAACTATAAAACACTAGCCAATAAAACACTGCCACCACAATATGGCATAAAGAGCAGAAAATGCAAGGCACATAAAAATCCCTCTAACCTAAATCATCTGTCACGAGGCCTGTTTTTCAGTGGAGGCACAGCTTTTGTAAATGACTGAAGATTATCCCTTGAATGTACAGTATGTTCACCAGGAATTGTCCTGCTGTTTTATTTCAAAGAACAACTACAAAAATAATCTGTTCCTGATAGTGCTGGAGAAGATGGTGGAGCATGGAACTCTGAACACTTGAATTAATAAAACTTGTGATGAGTTTTTCCAATTATTGGCATCTCCTTGAGTCAAACACAGAGATTCAGTACTGAAGTATGTCTTATTGGTTTTCTTAATCATATGTGCTAACTCAAATCCCTAAAGTCAGACATGTGTTTGTCTTGGTGTAAAACAAGGGGTAAAATATGCCTTTGAAATTGGTACAATGGCTGCCTTCAAAATGCTAGCCAGGTACCTGGAAGTCCTTTCTAGTTCTTTATTATGGGGTGTGACTAACAGTTCTGTAATCTGAATGTTTGCAGCCTTCTAGATAAACCACAGAGAACAGACAACATTGCACCAGACGAGTGCCACAAAAAGCCTGTTGACCAAATCCCGTGGAAGTTTGTTTTTGGGGTATTTTTTTTTTATTCAGCTAAAGACATTGTGTGCTGAGACAATGAGGATATTCATTTGGTTAGATGTCTAACCAGCATAACTGGAATCTCCGTTTTGGAGTCTACAGGAGCTCCAAGGACCTATTTCAGCAGCTACCAAGTCTTCCTCCTAGTTTCAGGCATCATGAATTCTACTGAAACACCCACAATAGCATCAAGTCTGTAGAGTCTTAATGTCACCTTGCCTCTGTTTCTTATCTGTAAAATAGGAATCGGCAAGTTTTCTACCTTACCAAGGTTGGTGAAAATGGAGGCATATTAAATTGAAACAAAATCAGATGGGGAGAAGTTAGGGACCTTACATAGTTACTATTTTTAAATAAAAGTGTATCCTTTGAAAACTTAGTTATTTTGGTAGTGAAAAATGCTCATTATGAAAGTCTAATTAAAAGAAAACAATTTTAATTTTAATTATCTTTCATAAGAGTTATACACATTTATGAGCAAATCTGCAGTAGCAATGGGTTATGCACTTTTAAGCAATTAAATTTCCTACTTGTCTGATTTTGTTAGACTAATAAATTATACCAGGAATTTAATAAAGTGGACAGTTAAAGGTTTTTAATCTATTCTCTCTAGAACAAACAAGATTAACAAGATAAGATTCAGACTTGAGAAAAAATATTTAAGAGATAAGCTAAATTAGAAAGAGAAAAAAGTTTTTGTTGCTCCCAAGCAGACACATAACTGAAGGAAATAATTAAAAAAAAAAAAAAAAGGAAAAAACAAAGGTTAACAGGCAATATAGGAGTAATTTCTTTTCTCATAAAATAATTAACCTTTGGAAAAGGCTTCCTGTCAACACAGAGTCTTTTACTGTGCCATTTAAGGAACTAGGCACATTCCTGAAAAATGAACAACAGGGAAACTTAAATAAGCCTTGGAAAATAAAACATCTTAGATGTAGACAGTTCCTGTGAAAGTGGTTTTTTGCAGTGTAGAAACCAAAGCATTCTCTCCATCTCTTAAACAGGGAAAACAAACTAAATGGTATTTTATAAGTGGAAGAAAAGATAAAGTCTCTATTTTGAATCTCTTCTCCTTCATACATCCTATCAGGGTTGGTTTAATTTCAGGACTATGATTTTCCACCAAGTGAATTTGCTGATTAACTATGTGCAAGTCTGAACACCAAACTGGAATGGATGAAATATTATTCCTACCATGACTGGCTCTTTTTATATAGGTTGCCTTGTCAGAGGATTATTTTGTGAGCAAACCTTGCATATTCTCTGTATTATAAAACTAATTTGTAATGAAATTATGAGTGAAACTCCTATTTCAAAGCAGATTATAGAAATCAATACCTTGTTCTGTCTGAAAATCAGCAAGACAAAAGCTCCTAACTCCCTTGGACACTTCTCAAAGAGATCTCCTATGATGAATAATCAGCAGGCTTACAAAAATAAAAGGAGATGAAGTAAGATCCTAATGAATCTGGTAGAAAAGTTCTAAATTCTATAAAAGGCATATATTTTATGTGAAAAAAGAATCATGCAAAAAAAGCCATATTAGAATAGCAGTAAAAAAACCCCCAATCATTGGTAAAGCATTCCATTTCTGGACAGATGGGAGAGCTGAACACATTCACCATCTATCTAGAAATCAAATATCATGTACAGCCACTTGCTCTTTATTACTTAATTCAATGCTGTGTATAGGTTACAGTGATTTCTCTAGGGTGAAATTGTCCTTCCTCATCTCACCATATTCTGATGATGACTGGAATGAGTCTGATATATTGAAACACTCTTGCTTTGATTGTGTTTTTCATTCATTACTAAAGCTGAGAATATCAAAGTTGCAAATAGTGCACAATATTTTATTAGAAAAATAAGTGATTCCAGGTCTCAAAGAAAAGACTGGCATCTGACATGGTAATATACTGATACAGTACCCTATGCTGAAGTAATCATTCTACGGAACCAGTGCAGAAAAAATATAGGAAAGCCATTACATTCACATTTGATAATTATATTTGGAAGATGCCCCAGGACACAACAAATATGCAGTGAAGTATTTGTCTCACTTATAAAAGCCACTGTGTTAAAGTGGAAGCTAACATACCCAAGAAATGCTGATAAAATAAAATGATGGAATACGAACTGCAAGATTTGAACAAAATGGCTGTAACCCAGCAAGGAAGAAACCAATTCCTATGAAACAGTGGAAAGATTCATGATACATCTCTCCACACCAGCTTCCCCCCTACAGCTCTTCTTCAGCAGAAAGTGCAAGAAAACTATTTCTACCAAGGGTTTTCACATGTTTATTTGGCAAGCAACAACTCAGGATATATTGCTAGTTTTCCCCTTTTAAAGGTATTCTGTTTTCTGTAAAAATGAGACTTCTGCAAAACCACGACTTGGTAGTACATTGTGACCGTATGGTATTCCTCAATACTGAGTGCACAGTGAAGATAGCGTAAATCAGGGGTGCTGATCTCTGTGGAGCTCTGTCACTTTACTTCGCTTGAGGATCTTTAAATAGGCACCAGATGCATTAAAAGGAATATTCATTATTGATATGTCTGTATTTTGAGGCATGAAGGGTTGGGAAAGATATATTAAGGAACAGCAAGAGTCCCCTCAATTAAGGTTACAACATGGATTTCCATTATAAGATAAAATTTGGCTCCTATTCCCAGTTCTAAATTCCAGATTCACAAATCATATTGGCCTTAAGATTTGTGGGCTAGGTCTCAAGCTGAGGTAGGGTTTTTCTACAAAATTTACAGTAAATCAGACAAGGAGCTCATGAATTATGAGCCTATGAAATAGAGATGTTCACCATAGTTCAAAAAGTCTCAACTTTTCTGTCACTTCATAGCCAAAAAAAGTAAATAATAATAACTGCAACCTGGGGAGAAAAAAAAAAAAAAAAAGGCAGCGTCAGATAAGACTTCATTTAGCAGACTCTTGTGGCTGAGGTCTGTGGCACAGCACAGAAATTGCTTGATAGCAATCACATCAGACATGTTATTAACATTTATATAGGAATGCTGATATAAGTTATTCGTCCCATGGAAGAGACATGTGTAGACGACATTTGCTTTATTCAGGCAACTATAAGTATTCATCAATTTTATGTGTCCACAAAAAGGACCCTCTCTCTCTCACACACACATATCCACCCCCTGTCCTGTGGTCTTCCTGTAACTGGAAAACTGCACTACTATAGGAATCACAGAATGTTAGGACCTTGAAAGATCATCTAGTCCAACTGGTGGAGATGGAGTAAAGATGGGTACCTAGCTACCACCCTAAGCTCTAAGGCTCAAAAGGAGAGTTAATGCACATTTCTTCAAAGCCACCCATGTGAATCTGTCCACATAAGCTCCTAATCTATTGAATTTAGTTTACTACATTAAAGCTATATTGTGCAAAATATAGATATAGCAGTGTGGTCATTGTTTTCTCCATGGGGTCTTGTGAGGTAATGATCAAACTAAAGCATTTGCAGGGGTTTGCAGCATGATTTTAATTAAGGTAATGGGTATTTTTGAGCTGATTAAACTTGCTTACTCTCCTGATATAACAATAGCATGATGATGATAATAATGAGTCATAAGGATTGGCATAAAACTGTGCCTACTACCACAGCAGGTTTGTTTATTACACTGTCCCCCCGGAGATACAGCCACTGTTACCCAGGGCTGTACAGGCAGAACAGCCCAAGCTCTTTATGTTACAAACCATCCAGTCTTGTTCTCCTAATCACTTTGCCTCCAATTTTTTGCCAGGATAGAGACAGTTGGTTAAAAAACAATGAAGAGAAGCCACCAGGCATGACAGAGGTGCTGTAGCTCAAGCCTGGTTGGAGCTGAGGAAGAGGAAGGGTCAGCACTGGTGAGCTCTCTGCCCAGTGGAAGAGCGTCCCCACTTCCCCATTTCTATTCAGCGTCAGTCCTTGCATACGGGCTGCGAATAGGCTCGTGGCCAACCACCACAGAGGTGCCCAGTAATGTGCTTTTGTGCATTCTCTAAGCCAAGGACTATTTCTGTGCCAAACAGGAGACGGACCAACCACTGTGTCAGGAACAACAAATACCCTGTTCCTTATCCAGCTTCTCTTTGCTGCCCAAACGAATACTAAATGTTCAAACCAGAAGCCTTTGCATTTTCACACACGTACCAGACTGGAGAAGTGCATCTTTTCCAGAGCTGGTTGAAAGAGTAGGGCAAAATGGTCTTTAACAAATGCAGTCTTTTTTTCAAAAACAGATACTTTTAATTTTTTAAACAGAGGAAATACTGTTTTGAAATTTCCCAGTTTTCAGAGAGCTCTTATTTCCTCACCCTTCACTTGTGTATTTCTGTCCGCTGATGTCATGAAAAATAATCTTCTACCACTCTCTAAACTTTACACAATGAGGTTTCCTCCCCTTCTCCATCCATTTTGGAAGTACTGACTCTGTTTAACGGCTGCTCTTGACGTACATCATCCTGAAAACATCAGAGATGCCTCTCTAAGCCTTATTTAGGAGTGGACTATCTGCCGTGTTAGGAACTTTCCAACTTCTAAAAGAAAATTTACATTGCTTTAAGCTGTTTCAATAGGAAAAATGAGGGGCACATTAAGGAATAAACAACTGCTTTGACATCAGTGATATATGAAAAGCAGGTAAAATTCAATCTAGTTTATTTTTCCTTCTGAGATGTGTAGGTGGCTGAAACTAGCTTTTGTAAAGATGACTGAGAATTTTACTTGAAAGTATATAACCAATAAAACAGTCCTTTATTAACAAAAACCAGGAAAACAACAAGAGTTTTTACGATTTCTTCAATGCTTGAACATAATCCCTAACTGTGACTTTTGCTCCCAAGACTATTCTGCAGCATTTTCTTGTACAACCAGCCTGGAGCTTGAAAAAAGAACAAGTACAATAGCATTAAGCCTCAACATGGTGTGCATTAATAAGTGACTGGTGCATACCTTGGATTTGTTGCATTAGGTAAGAGGATGAAAGCACAGTGCCTTCCCTCTTGGCCACCTAAGAGGCATGCAGCCAGTTTAATAACACACATCCTGAGGAGTCTAATTACTGATAGAGCGAGATTGTTTTATTTATTTATTTATTTATTTTAGAAGGTTAAACCCCCCACCCTATTAATGTAGTTCTTTTTAAGCTCTTGTTGAAAAGTGTTGAATGGTGTTTTGGTTTTTTTTTTCCCCCCAGAGGGCCTTTCCACTCTGAAAAAGTGGATCTCAGCAAAGAGATGTCAAAAAAATAAGAATGGGCAGATTGTACATACCTTTTTCTGCGTGATTCCAAACAAACATTTGCTAATTTGCTTACATGAAATTTCCTAAAATCCTAATTCTCTATTTCTGTGGAGCTAGTAGCCTTTTTAGCCATAGCTACTGCCCTCAACAGTAAGTTTTAATTTGTTTTCCTTTGCAAAAATAAGACTAATTTTTTAATACTGAGTCATTTCAGGTGTTAGA
>VXBZ01006561.1:44985-113715 GCA_013399135.1 Heliornis fulica
AGGCTGCTCTCATAAGGGGATGCAGATAATGGGGGGGGGGGTTTTAAATGTATTTGAAATTAGGCAGGCAGGGAAAGGGGAAAAATAAATTTCTCACTTCAGAAAAACTGCAATAAGATCATGTTCGTTGCTGTGGTGTGTGCTTTATCAGTTACACTTCTGAAGGTTTTGAGAAATGTGACTGGGAGTTTTTAACAGTACGGTGTTCGCAGTTAATCATCAACATCTTAAAAAGACATTGACATCTGTTGTCTAGAGAGGAAAGAAAAATGTACGGGGGGTGGGGGTGGGGAGGCGGAGTGGGCAGAGGGGGTTGAAAATCAGTTTGAATCCTCCTTACTGTTAAGTAGTCAATAGCAGGAAATTTGCTCTCAGAAAAATGCGGGGTTGTGGCCTTCTGTGTTTCAAGACATCCTAATTTAGCTTGATCCTCCGTGCTCCGTGCTCCTCCTACTTGTACCCTAGAGGCAGATTTTCTCCTACCGAGAAAGAGATTAAGGGGGGAAAGTGCTGAAAGAGGGAGGGAGAGAAAGAGAATAAGACAGGAATAAACTGCAACTGAACTCCTAAAATCTAAGAGATTATTAAAATTCAATCACTCTGCAACGACACTTATTTTTATGCAGACACCAACGACTTCTTTGAACTGATGTTGAAAGGTAACATGAAAACTTTATATTAGTGTTTGAGACCATTTTCCGAGGACACCAAAGAGCTGTTTTTGACATATACAAGTAGTGTTCATACACTATATAATGAGTATACATCTACCAAGATACTTTTCTTTATCTCAATACAGACCATAGGAGTGAATCAACTTCCTAATTAAGTGGTAAACTGTGCAAGCTCTCAGACAGCTGATGAATAGTAGCTCCCTAGAAATTAGCAAAGGAAAAAAAAACCAATATAGAAGACACTAACATAATTAATCAGTTGTTAATACTACTCAGCTCCAGACCCATTAACTATCCTTGTATTGCTTATCCAAGTAGTGCATTTATGGTTACAAGTACCTGACTTCCCAAGCAAACCACAGAATCACAAAATGTTAGGAGTTGGAAGGGACCTTGAAAGACCATCTAGTCCAACCACTCCAACCATTACCTCGCTGAGGAGAAGATCCCCAGCCTGCAGAGGTAAGCCTGGGCAGCCCCCTGCAAATAGCAGAGCATTGAGGGATGTGGAGGGGCAGGTAGTGGGTGCAGCCTCAACTCTGCTGCTGTTCCTTGTTCATTAACTGACCAGAGCAGCTGGCAAGTCACCTTCCCTAGGCAGGACGTGGGAGCTCAGGGGAAAGAAAAGTTCACTGACATTTCAGGTATCTCCTCAAGGCTAGGCTGGAGATGAGGTCCCACTCTTCTCTCACAGCAGCACACAGACAAACAAGGATCTCCATGCAGAGTACCCAGTTCCCTCTACTCTGACCATGCCTGAACTCCATGCCTAGCCCAGCACATGTCCCTGCCTCTGTTTTCCCAGCTTTGCTCCAGGGAAAGTGCTGGATAGGCAACTCATGTCCCTCCTGAACACTGCAGCATATGCCAGTGGAAAGGTGGGTTCCTGTTTTCCCAGGTGACCCACAAGGGCAGTCTGGATGTTCAGACTGCATGTGCAGCTTTGACCACCCCAGCAGTGCTGGAGTACACTGCCGCGTTACCAGAAGAGATAAAAGGTGCTGGAGTAATCCAGCTGGGTCCAGGTTTCTACGGTGTGATCTTGCGTTTGTGAATCTCCATGAATTCAGCAGTTGTCATTATAGATGCCAAGGAGTTTTGCTTCAGGTTCATAAACATCACCATTGACTGCACTGAAGACACTTGGCACGTGGCAATATTCACCTCAGAAAATGTTCCAGAACTGAGCACTTAAACTTGTGACCAAACACCGATATCAGTGTGTGCAGGGATCATTTTCCCAAGATGATTGTATGTCAGTTTGCTAGAGATAAATTGCAAAATATGCTGCCCGTGATTGACAGCTTCACTAGCTAGCCAGGGAAAAAAATCAAAGGAGGAGAGTTTAGATCAAAGATTAAAGTTCTCCTATTCACAGATTCCCAGATTTTAGTGGGGGGGAGAGGAGGGATGGGGCGTGGGTGGCAGGAGAATGAAACCACACATTCATCTAGCGTGACCTCCCACATATCATGGGCAAAAAAAATTTGTAATTCCACTCATAACTTCTGGGTGACCATAAGCATACTTCTAGAAAGACAGCCCATCTCAATATCATTCAAGACAGGAAAAATCTGTTTCATGCAAAGGTAAATTGTTTCAAAGTTAATTAACTTCACTATTAAAAACATGCTCTTGAATTCAAGTCTGGGTTTAACTAGGCTAGTTTACTGTTGTTAAAAGTTGATCTACTGTACTCAAGAGCTCTCAATGCATCTTGGAGTGCAAAGAAATACAAAAGAAAAAGAAATCCTCCTTTTCACACGGAAATAGTAGAAACATCCTATACCACCAACAGAAGTGTATATAAAACATTCTAATTTGGTAAACTATGTTCAGTTCCAGAAATTATTTTTTCATTTTGATAAGCCAACAAAAAAAAATATAATGGGAATATGCATTCTGTATCACTCAGAAATTAATTTTGGTGTGTCTTTAAAGAGAACCTGGATCAAGTCTGGTATTCTTAATTACACTTTGTCACATCTGATCTATAGAACTGATTTGAAAATTAAAAAAAAAAACCACCAACCCACACTTACTTTTTTGTCTGAAAAATTTGGAATGAAATTTCCAGTTTGCCAAAATACTTTGCCAAAGCTACAAATCATTTCAGTCAGCCTATCTACAGATGAATAAATTATTTCAAAGGTTCATTCAGTTGTAATGGTAATTAATAAGAGTAGCCACATAATTAACTGTTATGGTATATTTTTCTTTTTACACAAAGAGATTACAACTGATTCTTATGTCTTCAGCAGACACTGATACTTTTTCATAAATATTCATCAAGCATGCTCATAAATATTTGATTAATATTAATTGTTTGTTTGTTTGTTTAAAACATAGCTTTTCCTTTAGTTGTCATGACTATAGAGGAAGGTATTTTCATGGGAAAGAAAAAGTGGAGAGGAAAAGCTTTCAAAGATCAGGAGCAGAAACAAGAGACTGAGGCAGCACATGGCTTCCTGAATTTTGACTGAACAAACAACCCTTTCCCTGTGATGGGAGTTCTTGGAAGGATGCACAGTCCATTGCAACACAATGGGGAGCTTATAGATATCTTGCTACATCAAATCAAATAAGCTGAAGATGTGGCAGAGAGGTGATAATGGATTTTACTGTTATAAGGGTAACTGTGAATAAAGGTGGGTGCCTCTCACCATTGGAGAGTAGGACAGGAAGAACATAGCTAGATTTAAAGGGTAAGAAAATCAGGTTTGCTGCTACTGAAGTCAGCAGATCACTTAATTTATTAGTGCTGCAGTTTATGTGCACAAATAAAAGTTATCCTTGGCGGGCCCCTGTGTTTGAGGAGGAAGAAAGGAAGAGAGAGTGGTCAATCAACAGCGCAGAGAGGCAGGGCCTCCACAGAGCTAGGCTTGGGACTTTCCAGCTGCATATCCAAGAGTTAGTGATTTCCCTATATATACCTGTTTTCCTTTCCACATGGGTTCAAATGCCACCCGTCCTGGAAAAGATGGACACACTTTTGCAGAGTAGGGTGATGCTTTTTAACATAGTTTATACGACAGGGGACCTAACTGCTTCCCAGTAGCATTTTCATCCACTCAGAGCAGGAATTTATGGGCATTCAGGTACAAACTGGAAAACCAGAGGCAGTGTTGGTTATCCATGGATGTCAGATACAGCCACAGGTTCAGATGTGCCACAGGTTCCCAGACAATTACACTGGCCTTCTCCTGGCATTTATAACACCCAGAAGTGCTAGCTGAAGCAGAGAGCTGAATGAGTGAAAGGTCATTCAGGGCTAGCCCGGATGCTTCAGCCTCAATGCTCCATCCCAGAGCACCAGAGGTTGGATCCAAAGAAAGCAACCATCCCTGCTTACCACCAGCTAAGCCCATAAAGTTGAAATAGTTCTTGGGATGTGTACTCCACTATCTTCATATCATGTTCCCCCATCCTCTGAGATCTGAGAAGGTTCATTGCACAAAACCACTCAGCCTGAGTAAACAGGCACAAGAGAAGTTCTGCAATAATCAACTTGGTCTGCAAATAGTTATTAGCTACATGCTGGCCTCAAGAAAACCCTCTCAAATGTCCCCACACTATGCCTATAGTGTGGGGACCACCTCCCTGGGCAGCCTATTTCATGGCTGCCCANGTTAGGCATTGGAGCGGGTTGCCCAGGGTGCAAGTCACCATCCCTGGAAGTATTTAAAAGGCATGTGGGTATTGTGCTTGAGAACATGGAGTACAGGTGGACTAGGCAAGGTTCAGCTGTGGTTGGACTCGATGATCTTGAAGGTGTCTTTCAGCCCAAGTGATTTTATGATTCTATGCTTTTTTTTTTTTTCCTAGTGTATGAGATTCCACAGACCTCCGTTACCTACAATAATGGGGTTGTTAAGACCACTGACAACTATGTAAGCAAAAAAACAACACAGAATTTAGTTCCTCCACATTTCTGGACCTAAGCCAGCTATTAACCATTGTCAATTAAAAAGAAATATTCTCTTGTGGCAAAATGTTCATGTAACTCTACTGTGAGGCTTCCTACAAATTCCTTTCAGCACCTGGTATCAGACTCTCCTGAAATGCATAGGTAGCATTTATTATGGAGGTTGTAATAGAAATTATATTTTAGAAGTCATTCAGCATCTTTCCACAGAGAATTTTAAGTGGGTTTTTGTGTGTGTGTTAGCTTATTTGACTTTAATTAAGTCAGAAAGCAAATCAGTATCTCTATTCCATGTGTGTCTTTCGCACTCATGCACACTGTATACCTACACAAATTATGTAAGATTTAGAAATTACTGGCTACAAACAAAACATGAATTTCCAGTTAATGTATTTTGTCAAACCCCAGTTAAGTTCTAGAGAACAGCTACACAGGAACCTGCAATTGGGCAACTCAGGCCATATTTCCTCTGTACCCGCAGTTTTTACAGCTGCACTTGGAATATTGATGTCAGCTTGGGTCTCTCAAACTTAATATCTGCGTTGGAAAGATAGAAAAAGCTTAGCTAAAATGATACCTGTGAGGAGAAAATGAATAATTTTGTTTAGTTTTGAAACAGACACTCGAGAAAGTAGTTGCCATGAGAACTCTTGTGTTTCACACAAAGAAAACTCTATTAGTATGGCAAAGTCAAATACCCAGGAGTTATAAAATGGTAGAACTAAGCTCACCTTTTCAACCTTCATTATGTTCTTCCCTGAAAATATCTTTAATTACATAGTAATCTAGTGATGTTTTTTCCAAGCAAAACACTCCTTCATTCTGCCTTAAGGTGGAAGGTGCTTCCCAAATATGCAGCTATTTAATCTATGTTTTTATCCTAACCATTCATGCTCCTGATATACTTTCTAAACACAAGACTGCATACATAATATTCTAGTTCCAGCTAGAGGTTTCATAGATATCTTCACTGTAGTATTTGAAAAAAAAAAAAAGTATTCACATGTTTTATTTTGTTTCCTCAGCACTCAATTTTAAAGGTGGTAAGTTGAAGTTCAACGATATTCAGGTGAAATTCTTTACTAATATCCTGATGTTCCAGACCACCTGCACATTTACAAATGGCAGAAAGAAAAAAAAAATCATTGCAGTTGTCAATTATTTAGAGGTTTTTGCCCTAGGAGGTTATACATGCAATGTTCATGTTTTAAAAGAATTGGTATATTTACTTCTAAGATTGCCATAGACTAAAAAACAATTTCTCTTTCACTGCCGATTGACTGTCTTCATGGGGAGCCAATGTAAAGTAAATGTTAGTTTATCCTTACATTCAGTCCCCTAATGTCTTCTGAATTATCAGTGGAGATGTGGCAGAATGATACAAATGATCTGCATAACGATAAAAAAGCAAATATTTTGTTCAAATCCAGCAGATGAAACATGAGTCATATCGCCTAGAGTGGCATGAGTGGAAAATGCGATTAAAAACATAAAAGTGAAAGAGAAAGAGAAAACCAAAAGAAGTTTCTAGTTTATAGCTATTAAAGTGCATGAAAATTACTAGAGTTACTGCACTTTTCAAGGCCTAGTTTGTGCCTCTGAGATTCCAAAGCCCTCAAACAGCAATAAACTCACTATTGGATATAAAGACACATGCATAATATTTCCACCTCTAACTGAAAAAGCAAGAGAAAATTTTCATAATACCTGAGAGAACTGATATTTTAAAACTTGGTATTTAAATACTTCAACAAACAAATACAAAAGATGTGGTTTTGTGTGGCTTTTTTTCTCATTTCTACAAACAGAGAAATTACCTAAGTCCTGCCCTCCCTCCCGCCCCCCACATTCTGATATCATCTGTATTTTTTTAGATATCAGCTAGTTCAGTCTTGCATGGATCAACAGTTCTGGTTTGATACAAGTGTGCTCAATCTTTCTAAACAATGTAGATGCAGGTTTGAATTTCCAAAGGCACCAGAAAAACTCACTTTAAGTATTGTCTAATTGCAGACATCATCAAGGCTAGTTGATTATTTTCTGTCAATATTGACATTTTACATAAAAATATACTGCTTATATCTCAGTCCATCCTTACTTCTTTCAGCAACCGAATACCCAAAAATCTCTTATTTGCCAGTTCTGCTCAGAAACAGAGAACAAAATCCTCTTGCTATCTGCTGCTGGTGAAAAGTCAATAACAGCTCATTAACATCCGTCTTAGTTTAAAGCAGAGTCCAAGCTGCAGGAAGGCAGTCAAGTAAACCACCAGTGCGATGACCCCCAGATGACCACAGAGCCTGAGAGAAGTGCAGTACAGGGCAGTGTATACAAAGCAAGATGTTTTGCTTAGATGTCTTAATGAGAGGCCAGAGCTCCTCACAGACGGCTGGAAAATTGCCTTCTGCATCACAAACACTACCTTTCCCTGAATGGAAAATACATCAACTTTATGCAGCCGTTAAAAAACAGTTAAGTAAGTCTAGGAATCTAGTAACAAAATGTTAGGTTTGTTTTCTCTTCTTCTACTGTCTCTCACTTCTCTGTTGCTAAACATTTTTGGTATAGCCCATAATAATACGTGCTTGACAAATGGTCATTAACTGCAATTAAGCAATTCTAATCCTCTAAAAATTAGCCAGGTTGTTATTACTACTGATCTGATGACTCTGCAAAAATTAAAGTAACACTCTGTGGTTTTCTCTGAAAACATATTATTGATTGGATGTTTATTTTGCCATTTCAGTACAAAACCCCACCACAGTCAATATCCCAGTCTCACTGAGGTCAGTCCTTAGACTCGTTGTCTTGTCAAGGAGAAGAAATACCAGTTAAATGCTGTCCTTTGTGCTTTGGCCCACTTAAACATTCAAGAATGTGGAACTGCAATTGAAGAAACACTGGTATTTCCTAAAGGAAGGTTAATATATGTTGTCCTTGGCCTGTATTTCTTTGACCTTTGGGAGGCATTGCTAAAGGTGCAGTCACAGAGTTCTTACAGAAGATGAAACTGTCTATTTCAAATATTTTAAGGTATACTTATGGGCAAGGAAAACATAGAAGTCTTATGAAAATATCCTGAGTGTTCTGATAGGTCTTATGGCTCCACCATGATGTGAACTTTGATTGAGTTGCAGCTATCCCAGACACTACTGCCTGTCAGCTGAGCAATGGTGTCTCTCCATTGGTAGGTTTTCAGTCTGCTCAAACTCTGAGATGAAATTTAGTTGTTGACATGGTGACAAAGGCTTAGCTGATTTGTAAATACCTTGTCTACTTGCTATAACCTAACTTTGCACAAGCTGTTTGGCTTGGTCTATGCACTGTCTGCAAAGTAAAACTGTTTTGGTAAAAGGAAGATGATTTTTTTTAAACCAAATATTTTTACTTTTTTACAACCTCAAGATTATATATGGGGTTATAACAAACTGCAGATGCTTTATTGCTATGGTGAGTCATTTTCTTGCATAAACAAGATCTACTCTGCTTTTATAAGTTGACAGCTATAGTTGTGGTAAACTAAACAGGGCCATTCCCTGTTAAATGTATTACTATACATGCTGGTTGCTCAAATTTACTTATTAAAAAAAAAAACAAAAACCAACAGCAGAAATTTCAGAGGTTTCTCCCTTCCGTTCCTATCAAGTGTCATAAGCAATATTGGAAGGGAGAGGTTGCAAAGCACCTCCCACTCTTACTGTTTCTCAGGCAAGCAGAGTAAATCAGGAAAGAGCATTTGGTTACTAGAATTTTTCTTCCTCCATTGAACAACTTACATAACCTTTACTGTGGGTTCTAAAGCTTAGTTGCCCATTCATTAGATTGCCAAACTTGTCAAAACCCTGCAGGACTATGTCAGTTATGTCAAAAATGCTTACAGGTGCCACAATACATGTCAGCGCTCAACTGACTCCTGTCAGCCATTCCTGAAATGACAAAAAGCCCTTCTGGGGACAAAAGGGAGCCAAGGGAAAGGATGGAATCACACTCATTTTGTTGATGCTGGCCACTCTTTCACACTAGTGAGGGTTATTGTAATTCTTTCTTTTACTGGAATCTGCAACGCTGTTAATTAATGAACTAAGTAATTAGATTCCTTCTTCACATCCTTCCTGCTGATAATATTATACTACACGCGTGCCAGTCAGCTAACTTAACAGTTGGGTTCTAGCTTCAGTACTAGCTTTGGGAAATGCAACCAGAAGTCAGTGACTTCTAGACTTTGGTAGAATCGGTTTAAAAGAAGTTCGTGTTTCATGACTTCTAAACTGTTTGTTAGAGTAGCTTTCCTATCAACACCTTTAAAAAAAAAAAAAACCAAAACCAAAACAAACAAACAAACTGTTGTGATTAAGGTAAAAATTGATTAAAAAAATAGTATATTCAGAAATTCTCTGGAAAACTACTCTCCCATTTTTCATCCAATAATAATCTGCAGTGACTTTTTTTGAATATCAGCAAACACACGGTAAATTGCCACATAGATATGAATCTACAAAATGCAAAATTTCCCTGTGCTTTCATTCATGTGCTTATTAGAATTATTTTTCTGCATTTAAACCATCTATAAAGAATACAGAGAAACAGCAGATGCAAACAGAACAGTTTGCATTGGACAATAGGTAACTGTTGTCATCTCCTTGCTTAATTAGACTGCCCTGAACTACTACCTAACTAAATAGTCCTGTTTTCTTTCTCCATAAAACCTTTCTCCATAAATGAGAGAACTTTATAGCCCAATCTGATGATAGCAGAAGGGCTTATAATGTCACTGGCTAATAACAGGACAGAAGAAAGTGTCTAGATGAAGTGTCCCAGAAATTTTAGATCAAATACATACCAGAAGCTGCTGTCCAGTAACTACTTTTTTTTCTTTTTTTCCCTTTCCTAAAGAAGGTGGCTTATTCTTCTCCAACTCATTCAGCTCACTAGAACACCTACAAGGGATGAGGGCTCTGCTGGCCTTGATCTACAATTAATATGATACACAACAGTGAGCAGCAAAGTATATTCAGAGAGTTAAGACTTAGAAAGTAATTATATAGCAGGGACAAGAAGAGATAGGGAACACAGTGGGGAACAGTTTGCCAAAGTTTTCCTGGCATGCTGTTCCTTTGTGTCTTTTATAATAGCAATATAAAAGAGTAGTCAGCATACGGTTAGCATTTTTCCCCCAGAGGTCTCAAGGAGCTTTGGAGACACCATTGCCATTTCCAACTTCTGTATGTTAGGAAAAGAAAGCACAAAGCTTGTTTGTTTTCTGAAATAAGAAAGTACTACTTTTACCTCCTCTCATCTGCTGTCAGCTACTTTGAGGAGCAGACCAAAGGACAGTATATTTTATCCCCTGTTCTACTGCAGTTAGGGTTAGGGCTCTGGGAGAAGAACACAGAAGGTAAGTGCTGTAGACCTACAGGGTCCCAGTTGCATTTCTGTCCTTTTGAGACGTAGTATGACTTCAAGTAAGACAATGAAGGCAAACTGGGCTCATAGGGAGATGACTTAAAGCTTCAGTGCATTGAGAGAAAATAGTTTGGTTCTGGACACTTACAAAAGGAGTTTAAGAAAGGTCTTGGTCTAGACTCTTCCCAACATTTAAAATTCTTGTGGCATTATTTAGTTGCATCAGTGGTTTGAAAAAATGGGTGCTGAAGCAGAAACCTTGTATGTGCTTGGTGCCCTGAGGGTTTACATCTCCAATCATGCAAAGTCATATGAAGGCAGGGACCAAACCATCCTTTCCAAGTATCAAAGCTGGGCATTAACAGAAACACTGACATCTGCAACAGGGTTGCATGACAACAAATGACAAATGCTGACAGTTCAGGGAATGACATAGAGAACAAAGAGCTAAATGATGCACCCGGCAGCTGAAGGGTGGTCATGGCAGTCATTAAAAATGAAAAATTACTATTTAATACATTTTGTCCTCACAAGGAAGTACTTGCCTTTGTCTCTGTTTAGACTTGAAATAATCTACTGAAAGGACTTAGAGTGGAAGCCACACAAGACTGAGGAGTGGTATTCTGATTATGAGTGGTTTAGTCATAGCTGAGCGTGATGCATGCTCAAACGCATGATTAAAAACCTGCCTGACACTGGTTTATCGGAAAGCCTTCCAGCTCATTTTCACAACGCTATTTCTGTACTAGAAAGGAACAAAGAAGGCTTCTAGAATTTCCCCAGCTGTGATCACCCACACTATATGCCTGTGGGTTCCCTCTACCACCCTTGGGATTAGCTGCCAAGGCACAGGCTCTGTGCCACCATGTGTGTATGATGCACAAGGCAGTGCACTAAAATTCAATGCCGAGTCTGTTAAAAGATGTATTGGAGGTGGTTCGGATTAGAATCATTGGTGCTGAGGCATACACTGAAGAGACAGGCCCTCCCAGTAGTATTTCCCAAACTGGCAGGTGACTTAAATACCCCAGACTCCCCTTCAGAATTGTACTGGTCAGCTAAACTCCTGAACTAAACTCAGGATAACCATCTTAGCCTGGTACCCTTCCTTCTCTTCTGCTTAAGCCATGTTTTGCTTTTTACTAGAGAACATTACATTCAACAGTGCATCTTTATGGCTTCCAGTAAGTGTGCAAATCAAATCACACCTAGCTTGGACATTTCTTTACTGATGCTATCTGTGCTGTTCCATGAACTACTCTGCAAAATCAGCCAAACCCTAAGGCTACTTCTGCCTAGATGTATCTCATCCATCAACCAGATTTCTTCCAACACAGTTCTTGGGAGGGATTGTGCACAGAGGAAAGAGAGCAACAGAGTATGTCTAGGATCTAGATTTATGATGCAAGTAGAGAAATATGTAGTTTATGTATCTGTGGAAATACAAGAAAGAAACAGACACCTGTATGTTCCATATTATCAAATATTCTGACCATTTAGAAGTAGATCTCTACAATTGCTATAAAGTCACACTGCTGGAAAATTTTAGACAGATATTTAGGAATATTTTTTTTTAATGTATCCAAGTTTTTCAGGAAACGAACAAGAGCTCTGAGAATCTAAACCTGTGAATTGAGGCACTGATGAGTACATTTTGGAGGGTATGTGGTGCCAAAGTCATTTTATGTATCTAACCTTATTTCTTCTATAATGCTATTGATTTACCTAGACCTACCCCTGAGTAAAAGTACTACTCTGGGTAAGATTATTATAATTTGACCTTTAAAGACAATTTCAGAACATCCTAGTTAATTTAATTTTATAAGTGACATTAACACCTATCACGTGCTACAGATGCTCTTAGAAAATATTAAAATGAACAGTGGATGCGTAAAAAGAGGCAACAGAGCACCTAATGCACCTTAAAATGTACCTACCTCACAAAAATGTCTTCAGTCATATTAACATCCATAAAAGAAAAAAATAGTGCTCTGAAGTTCTTTTCCTTTAATGCATATCCTTCCCAAAGTGTTTTTTTGAGTGAAGGCCTGGGAGAAGATGTCTGAAGATTCAGCAACTTGAATCTTCAAGATTCAAGAGTCACAAACCAGAGAGACAAATGTGTTCCAGAAACCAGTGCCTTCCTGTGTCTACCTCTGGGGCAAAGTTCAGATCTGGATAAAGGGCCAGCAGAAGCCTTACTTTCATGTTAGTCATAATAATGCCCAAGAAAAATAGAAAATATTATATCCTTTACCAAAGAGACTAAAGTGAAGAGTATTAAATGTATTTCACCTGTAATATGAGGTCCAGCTAATAAGCCTGTTCCAAGCTCACATAGAATGGCAAGGAACCAGGTCTGCAAGTACTTCATATTTCAATCAATCAAGGTTTTGAAAAAGTAATATCAAAACTCTAAATCTTGGAGGTTCGACAAGAAGTAATAGTACCAGCCATAGGTAGATCTTTTCCAGTTTCCAAGTTCATCTGGGTTCTCATCAGGGTTATGTCTAACTCATGCTGATTACTTATCAAGTTTCAGAATTAACAAACTGAGTTAGCGGTTTTCCATTTTGATTTCCATTTCCATATGATTTACCATATTTGAAAAAGCTGGTATGGGTACACTGTATATATTTATTTGAAACGACAAACTTTTTCAGTTTGGGTTTTTATTTGGTTTAGGTTTTTTTTTTATTACAACAGGGATCAAACTAGGAGGAAACCCAAATGTTTTCAGGGGAAAAAAAAAGAAAGAGTGTAATGTCAATAATAGTCTAGTGAGGATAAATCAAAGAGAAATAAATTAATTCTTCACCTGAGCTTGTCAACTGTATTTTTAAACTGTAGTCTACTACAAATGGTATACAATTTTAGAAAATACTTGTCTTGGTTCTGTCCTCCAAAATTATGGCTAGTACAAAGGTTTTTTTTCACTGGTGTTAGGTAATGTTGTCCTAGCAATTAATTGTTTTCCAATATTGATGATCAAGTGTATCTTCTTTTGATTCCTCACTGTTTTGTCAGATAATTTCTGTGAAATAAAGGAGAAAAAAAATCCAGATTAGCTTCATGTTGATTCAGAATTTGAGTTCTCTTCAAAAGGTCACCTGAGTACATGCAAATAATTTTCTTCAGTATTCCATGGGACAAATGTGAGATCACACTGATGTGTTATTACATAACTGCAGAAAGACTTTCACTTCTTTCTTCCACCTCCTACTCATCATCACCTCTGAAGGATATTAGATTAAGTTCAGCCTGGATGTGAGGATATGCCACGCTGCTGCATTCAGTCAAGCTGTACGTGGATGAAAAATGATTGAGCCCATGGCTGTTCTGTTTTATCACATTCTTTTATAATAACTCTTACCACCATTAACCTAATATTTTAACTTCATATGATTCTATTTTCATCGTGAGATTCTGATTTCTCGTGGTCTGCAACCAAGGTCATATCTTCTTCTTTTCTTTCTTGGCAGCCTGCACTATATTCAGATGAGTCTGACACTCTTGCATATGTTTAGGGTTCTGCTCCCTCCCTTTCTCAACCATTACCAACCTTGCAGCTCATTGCCTGTGATTTTTTTTTGGTTTGTCTATACAGTTGTTTCAAGACAGTAGGCATCTTTTAAATAGAGTTATTCTCATCAGATTTGCATCAGGTACCATCTACCAGCCCTTTGACTAATTTTATACAGACCAGTAGTAACCTGCTATAGATTTAAGAAATTTACCTTTACTTCTTTGCCTAGAAGAAGATCTATGTGTGTTTCGGGAGGTGTGAGGTAAATGCTACCTTACCTGCCCTGTCTCTTGATTCTACCCTGTCAGGGACTGATTATTTCATCCTCACAGAAGAAAACTCTGTGGGAGGTTGCGCCGCTTAAGCACAGCAGGAAGAGACCTATAAAGACATAACGGCAGAAAAGAGTATTTGTCCTTTGCATTATCAATCCTACTGTGTGATGGTTGCAGGTAGATCCTTCTGCCTCAGGGATTAGAAGGCAGCATAGGGAAGGCTGACCATTTGCTCCTTTTCCACATAGTTATTCTTTAAACCTCTAGGTCTCCTACCTACCGAGATTTTTACCTTCCCTCACATTCAAAGTTCCTTCTAAGTATTTGTTCACTTTTCCCTCTCACAAAATCCTCTTTATCTGCACTTGGAAAAGTGTACATGAAAAGAATAAGCTTGGGAAATACAAAGCAAGGGTTCCACTCAGCAAACATCTTTTTCTTTCCAAAATTAACTTCCCTTAACAAAACACATTATTCCTTACAGATAGGGTAAATGCACACTTCTTATCAGGACTATAATAACTGCACTAGAAAAGCTGATAAGCAGCATTTACAACTTTAGACATAGGAAACATTGCAGCAATATTAAAGGATTTTTCAAAAACAGCATCATGTAACTTTAGGAAAAAGGAAATTACAAAAAATTAGACAGAGCTCACAAAATCTATTTGCAATACTTGAAAAAAGTGGCCAACAATTGAAAAAATTAGGAAAAGATTTTTTTCCCAAGAACTTCTGGAAATGCTGTTTTTGACCAATCTATAACATAATAAAACTCCAAGCAGAATGGAACATCATCCAGAAGAGAAACAACCAGTTCTGTCACCTACCAAAAAAACCCAAAATAGCAGTGAAATCCTTTGTCAATCTGCCAACACTCAACATGGTTCTCCTATTAAGACCAAATTCTGTGGTACACATTCTTCAATGAGGTTGTCAGAACAATGCTGATGTTCAAATGTGGAGGATTTAACCCTAAACACTTTTGCATTAGAGTCCCATTATGAATATGAAAGCAATATTTTGACAACAAGTTTTTTTTTAAATTAGGAAAGTTCTACATATATGCCACAGAAGAGGGTCTTTAGAACACTATATACTTTAATCAAGGCCAAAGAAAAAGGTAATCCATTCTGCCGCTGCTGGAGGTGAAACGTCCTACCAATGCCACAATATAATTTGCATCACTATCATTACTGCTCGTAACCAAGTTCTGTGATCTTGAGATATAATTAATGTAGATGGAGTTGCATACACATAAAACAGGAATAGCTCTTTTCAAGATGTCTTTGATCCTACTCATAATTAAACCCCACACATCCAAATATAGGATAGAACAGCATTTCAGAAACATTTGCATAAAGGTCTGCAACTCCATTGTAGATTTCCTCCACGGCGTCCTGAAAACTAATGATCTAATTTTTCACGTTTTGAAATCAATGATGTTTGTGACCAGGTTATGCTGAAATTTTGGGCATTACTTCACAAAGCCATTTATAATAGTAAAATAGGATTATGTATCCTTTTTAGGTCACTGTGGTGATTTTTCACTCATTTTAGCCTGTCACACATGTCTGTGGTAGCTCTTAATCTATTTTTTTGCATGCATTTTTGACAGTTTTCTGTAATTGTTCCATTCTGACTCCTTTGCTGTCTGCTTTCACCCTTCCCAATTCTTCAGCTTTGACAGCAATGACTACCAATCATGTCTGATATCTACAATACAGCGTCTAGAACATGCCTCAAGTCATTGCCATGAAAGCCTTTACAAGCACCTGGAACTTATTTCGTTTTACCTAAAGAGCATATGCTTTTATTACATTTTGATATTCCTGATGGTATTAAGTTCTTTTTGTTGTGCTATAGAATGGACAGAAGCTACTGAGATATATGGACTTCATAGATAAATTAATATGCATACAAAGTTACATTCACGTGTTCTTAATAGCAAATAACCAGGTGATGCTCCTAGGGTGATGTCCTGGTTTCAGCTGGGATAGAGTTACCTTTATTTCTAGTAGATGTCACAGTGCTGTGTTTAGGATTTAGGAAGGGAACAATGTTGATCACACACACTGATATTCTAGTTGTTGCTAGGCAGTGTTTACACCAAGTCAAGGGCTTTTCAGCTTCTTATGCTGCCCCACTAGTGAGAAGGCTTAAACCTGGAAATTTGCAGAGTGAAATGGGTGTGACCAGCCTCTTAAGAGCTCTTTTGCTAGGTTGGGGCAAATGTTCTATGAGTCCACTTCAGATGGCCTGCCTGGAAATGTACCTCTGGAATTACAGACAAAAAAAAAAACCAAAAACAACAAAAAAAAAAGATGCTGATTAGCATAAAGAATAAGCACAGAATTTCTGCCTGCCAGGGTATCCTGGCATTAGTAACATCTCCCCATGGGTAGAAAAAGCAGTTTGTAATATTTTTTTTTTTGCTTAAATGTGGCCTTTCAGAGAGATCTTACAATTGTATCTGCATACCTGTTCTATCTAGCACTGATCTTCAATCTGGGGTTTAATGAGTTTAAACAATGTGGCAGCCTTTTCCTAGAACTCTAATTGTGAAGAATGTCCATCTGTTGTGGAACAATTTTATTATTTTTCCCCCATAGGTGTTTCAATTAACTTTTATTATAGATATTGAAGATATCACATAAAAAGCCTACAGTACAGCTGTCACATCAGCCTTATTCCTGGCCTGCAGTGTGTCAGGAGGATTTCTACATTATCAGGTACAAGACCTTTGTTCACAGAATCACAGAAGGGTAGGGGTTGGAAGGGACCTATGGAGATCATAGTCCAACCCACCTGCTAAAGCAGGATCACCTAGACCAAGCTGCACATAATTGTGTCCACATGAGTTTTGAATATCTCCAGAGAAGGAAACATCACAATATCTCTGGGCAACCTGTCCTAGTGCTCTGTCACTCTTGGTGTAAAGAAGGTTTCCCTCATATTGAACTGGAACTTCCTGTATTCCAGTTTGTGTTCATTGCCCCTTGTCCTGTCACTGGGCACCACTGAGAAGAGTCTGGCCTTCAGATATTTTTAAGTTTTGATCCCCTCTCAGTCTTCTCCAGACTAAACAGATCCATCCCACTTAGCCTTTCCCCATGCAAGTGATGTTCAAATCACCTAACCATATTTTGTAGCCTTCTCCTATCCTCTCTCTAGTAGTTCTCTATCTTGAACTGGGGAGCCCAGAACTTGACATAATACTCCAAACGCAGGATTCTCACCATGGCAGAGCAGAGATGGAGGATAACCTCCCTTGACTATGCTCTTCTTGGTGCACCCAGGATACCACTGCTGGCTCATGGGAAGTTTGTTGCCCACCAGGACTCCCATGCCCTTCATCATTAGGCTGTTGCCTAGCAGACCAACCCCTAACCTATACTGGTGTATGTCACTAATTCTCCTTAAGTGCAGGACCCTACATTTGCCCTTACTGAATTCTATTAGATTCCTCCCGACCCAATTCTCCAGTCTTTGCAAGCCTCACTTAACGGCTACACAATCTACTGGTGTATCAGCCACTCCTGATACACCAGACTTGCTGAGGGTACGCTCTGTCCAGGTTATTGATGAGTATGTTGAGTAAGACCATACCAAGTACTGATCCTTGGAGCACACCACTAGCTACAGGCCCGAAGCTCTGCTGCTTATCACAACCCTCTGAGATCAGGCAGCTCTCAACCCACATCACTGTCTCATCACCCAACCTACGTTTCCTAAGCTTGCCTATGAGGATGTTATGAGAGACGGTGTCAGAAGCCTTGCTGAAATCAAGGTAGACAGCATCCACCTCTTTGTAATTGTTTTAGAGCTTCATATTTGCAAGGTGCATAGACTTCTTTGTGCCAGACTAAATGATCTTTGTTTGATAACTTGAGTAAGCAGAAAACCACCAGAATCCCACCAGCACTTGACAGACGCATGGGACAAACTGCTGGGTCCCTCACAGTGTATTTATCCTGCTTGCTGACAGGAAGTTTTCCTTTGCAAATGTTAAAACTGATCACTGCTCTTGTAGAGTGGGGAATGATACCTCATTGTGCCACATCCCTTTATCATTTCTGGCACTGATATCTGTAGCAAGAAATCCCACTGAGGCAAGAGCAGTTACACTACAGCCCGTCATTGCTGTTATTTAATTAGATTCTCATTCTGCTTGTGAAATTCCAGTAATGTTTCCTGCTTGTTTTCATTAAATTAGATATTTTCTTCTGTACAGTATCCACTATGTTATGTTGAAATGCAACGTTAATGTACCCACAGAGGAGGGCAAGAATACTTTATCTCCTATACAGTAGTGTAGGAAGATTGCAGCAATACTGATGAAAGAGACTGGTCCCTCTCTTTCTCACATGCCTATAGCCTTACAAAAAATCCACAAAGTGATGTCCCATGTGTAACAGCTGCAGCCCCCAACACTACCTGCACTCCAGAACAGACTAAGATCAATCAGACACCAATTTACTCTTCTCTCATCATCCAGCCTGGCCTTAAACTGCAGCTGAGACTAATAAAATTTCTGCAGCCTTCTCTTGGCAAAGTTGTTTTATTCTGGCTTTGATGCAGGTTTTAGGGGTTGGCCTGTCTTACCACTATAACAGAGCTTTGACAATTCCTATCACATGGTAGATATTGAACTAATAATTTGTGTGAAAAACCAAAGAACTGAATCCATATTTAAAATATACAGCAAATTAGATTCAAAGAACAACATGCAAATAATGTCATGTAGGTTTCTAGTGGTATCATAAACCAACCCATTTTATCCAAACAATTACATTTTCTGGACACTGCAATTAATGTAGGTTATTTCAAGCTATGTGGCTTTAATTGTAAACAAACAAATAAAAAATAACAACATCCAACAACTACTAATTAAGAATAGATATTGAACTGCATGAAAGACAGAGAAAGTCAGAGAAAGCCCCTTGATTTCTTAGCATTACTCATCTTTCAAGTACTTTATGCTCAAAATCCATAGAATATGTCTCTTTCTAAAGCTTGTGTAAGTTACTGGATATTTTGGTCGGGTTTTTTTGCCATGATTCCTGTCATGCCCTGAGTCTAAATCAATTAGAATATTGAGAGTCAATTTATTAGAAGTCATGAAGTTCTGAACCAAAAACTTTCAAAATATCAGCATCCAGGAGGGATGCTCAAACAGGGCAATTTTGTAATGACAGTTTTGTGACTAAGAACAGCCCTGAAAAAGCTTTCTGTGAGAAAATGATTAGTGAAAACCTTCCCAGTATCTTTTAGTTCTGCAGAATTCACTGGGTTTTTTGGATAAACAAGGGTTAAAGATTATGCCAGAAATGTAATTTACTAATCTTAGTAAAAGAAATGCATCAGAATTCATAACAGCTTTAAGCCAGGGAGTGAGCTTACATCTGTGTATAATTGTTTGCATAATGACAAATGGTTCACCCTGTAGTTAGTGACTGAAAAAAACCCTAGAATTTGGCTTTACATAAAGCCTGTGAAACCCAACTAGTTGCAAATTCTTTTTCAGATTGCAGATCATGATACCTGCTAAGAGAAAGCTTTTCAAATATGACATCTTCTAACCCACACTTTTAAACCCAAATCTTTCTAAAAGCAATTATCACTTTTGACTGTATTAAAAATCAACAATTTAAGTGACAAGAATTATATTTATTTATAGCAATGGGTGGACTGGATTTACGCATTCCTCATTTTGAATTACATAATACTACTTCTGGTCTGTGGGTTCACAATATTTTTTTTTTATTTATCAAATAACCCATTGTTAACTGCACAGTCTATTGCTATAATCAGTTTCAGATAATTTCTAACTTAGCTCTGTTTTCCTGCATTTCTGCCACTCTTTCCTGCCTGGCTTTTTCTTCCAAGTAGGTGACAGATGGATTTTCACCAAAGCAAGACAAGAAGCAGCCATCAGAGACAGCTTGTCATAAGCAAACAGCAAGAAACTCTGCTGCTGTAGGACTGAGAGATGCTCAGTTGATGTGACAGAAGAGTCTTCCTGGATCACATGAAAGGTCTCCGAGGATGAATACTGACTCTCTACTGCCTGATGCCTTGCACTGTTATTAAAAATGTCCACAGTGAGTGCAAATGTGATTCAATGTGCCACCAGCTCTGGATAGCTCCATCAAGGGAGATGGTGGTGTGAACATGGCCACCTTAGAAATATTGCTTAGCACTATAACCAACTGCTCTGCCTACATATGCACTCCATACCTGTAATGACGGAATACAGGGGAAGCTGCAGTAGCCCTTGTATATGCCAAAGTCCTCACAGCATCTCAGATGGTAGTTTCTGCTTTCCTGAGCAACATTCCTGGCTAGGTTACGGGAAGTGATAATAGAAGAGTTTGCTTTACTTCATGATTTTATGCTGAAATTGTATCATCTTGGCCAGTATTTCTTTCCCAGATGTCACTAGTTTAATTTTATTAAGAGAATAGCACCTATTCCACTGAAATGTGCTGAGATAAAGCAATTATGTAATGCAGAAGTTCTGCAAACCTGATCCATATATTGCCGATCCATAATTTGTGCTGTACATGTCTGAATTAGTTTTAGCACTCTGAGAGCCAGCTTATTTTATTTAGCTTTTGGTTAACACATTTAACAGAGATAACTGGAAGCTAGAAGTGCATGAGTTTCAACTTCTTTCAAGTTTCATGAACATAAAAATAGGAAGATGTCCAAAAGAGGTGCATACATCACTTTTATGGCACAACGATGCTGTTTTCAAAGCAAATTGGATGTCTAGTAAAATTTTCAAGTAATGACACAGAATTAAACTGCTGTAAATGCTTCACAAATCTACTGGGTCACAAGGAATAAAGCTGTCCAATTTTTGTGGGTTTTTGTTTGGCTTGGGTGTTTTTTTTTGTTTTAAACATTGCTCAGCTTAACACAGGGTGCTCATATTGAGGTTTTTGCCTGGTGAATTTTCTTGCTTCCAGGTATTCACCTGTGAGCCAAATCCAGGTAGGAAGGGATAAGGTCCAGAAGGGACAAGGTCCAGAAGGGACAATGTTGTGACATCTGCCTCTACCCAAGGAAGCTGATGAGTGCATAAATACTTTGCATTGGGAAAGGGTGCTGCAAGCTAGGCTTGCATGTACAAAAGTCTGAGGGCCCAAGGCCCACTAAGGTAACAGTCAGCTGAAGGCTGGCCAGCGAGGTACGTGTAGGCAGCTAGAAATAAGTACCAGCTAAAAGCTGAGTCAGAATAACCGGCTGAGACACGACAGCTGCAGAAATAGAGCTTCTTGGTAATATTTCAAAGCAAAGCACCACTTTTAATCAGTACAGTATGTCATATAGGAGTCATAGAGGAAGTGCTGGGAGCTCTGCAGACTCCAAACTCCTACTGGTGGCTTGAAAATATGCAACTCCTGCAAACAAACTGCTCAAGTTGAAGACATGCTGTGGATACCATCTCCAATGAAATTAATAGTGCTTTACTCTTCCAGTTTAAGAAAGATCTTGATAGATTTTATTAACAGAGTACTGAAATAATAAAGGTTAAAACCTTAGGGAGAATTCACAATCACTATTGATGTTCCCAGATACTATTTTATAAATTCATCTGAATGATTCCTGAAGTTCTAGTTAAAGATTTACAGATTTCCACAGCTATCCTGGACACACTCCTATAGCAGTAATGAGTAGTGAGATATTTGGACTGAACTTTTCATAAATATTGCATGAAATTTTAGATCTTTACATTTCAGCAATAGAGGAAAGCACCTCTTAAAGCAATATATTGTTCATGCACCACAACTGCATTTAATAGTTTTCCGCTGTATTGCTTTTGGTTCATTAACATTCATACTGTTGTCTGCCACCTCATTTGTTTCAGTGTTTGCTTTGAATTTGCCTTGCTGAAATAGTTTCACACTGTGCTTGCTCTGGCTCATCTGCTGTTTCTATCTAACTAATGTTTTCACTGTAAGTATATATTTCATATTTTTATGTAGATTCTGTGCTGACTTATGCACATCCACATACATAGTTGCCTTTCAGGGCAAAATCAGACATCTCAAATGCAGCCTTGAGAGTGGTCTTTCCTAAGAATAATAGAGTTGGGTGTTCTTTTATCACAAGTACTGCTTATTGATAAGTACCACATAAAAAGCTTCCTTCTCCCCAAGTAGTTTCATTACTTAGTTCTAAACCTCCTGCGCAAGGCTTGACCCAAAAGCTAAAATAAAATTAATTCTCCATCTCAGTGCCTGTCAGAGGATTTCTGGAGATCCAGCCCCTTGAGACACAAAGGTCTGATTTGCAAAATTTTTTTTTTTTTGCTTTTTTGAGGTTTACACAAAGCAGAGGACTTGATCTTGTTCAGCCCATATGGAATGAAGTTATCAGGCTGCACAGTTTCTATCAGGAGGTGCTATTTTGCAGACTTCAACAATGCCATAGACAGCAATTTATGCTGTGTACACGTGGCATACATGATAATTTCTCCAGCAAAGGCCTTTTATTTTGTACACTTTAGAAGTATCAGGATATTCTTATAGCCTACAGCTACATTCTTTCTTGCTCTTCATAGATCAAAGTGTCTTAAGAAAGGAAGACTCTCCTAACTTATGCAAACATCTAGATCCTGCCATTCATTTATAGCTGTTTGTGTTGGTTTGCAGGGAAAAAGCGGAGCAAGGAAAGTCTTAAGTCATGAGAATTCTCCATGCACGTTGGAAATCCCTCAGTAGCACTGACACAGCACATTGGCTTTTTCATCACTCTTTGACTAGCTATTTGTGTAGTCAATGACGAGAAATGTATTGATGACAAAAAAGAGCATCAGTTTCTACCCCTGTAGCTCAGACTCTGAAATAACATTCAATCCAAAGAAGCAATTTAGAATTGAAATTTAAAATCATCATGATAAGATTTTTTTTACATCAACTATAGAAAGCAAGCACTGCAACTTTTAGATATTCAGCCTTGATAAACTAAGTATATTTAAAATTTAAAAGTAGTCTTCCAATCTACATCCCACTGTTCTGAACTGGTTCATAATAAAAGTGTTGGGTCTCGGTGTATGGAAGAACATTTAAAATCATTATCACAGTTAATATCAGTAACAAAATTTGTCAATTATTGGTTTAGACTAAGGGAAGAACAAAGGTTGTCTTTTTTTGTAAATCAGACTTTTTCAAATAAATTGAACTCTACCATGGAATACTTTGAGAATAATAATGTCAGGTTATATGATATTATTGCTGAGGACCGTGGAGGTTGGGTAAAGTACTGGAAGACAGAAGGAAGTAAAATATTGTGGACATCACTGCAGAAATTCAAGATTAGCAAAAAGGTACAAGGGGAGTAAGGACTAGTCAGATAAAGTGCAACTCTTGAAAATATATAAAAAACAAATTATCAATTTGTAGACTGCTGTGATGGGTTGACCTTGGACATCAGCCAGATGCCTAACTAGCCATTCCCTCAATCCCTCTCTCCAACAAGGCAGCCAAAAAACTACAACAGTAAGTCCATGAGTCAATATAAAGACAAGGATACCACTTATGAGTTACAATCATGGGTAAAACTGACAGAACTTGGGAAAAAAATTAATTTGTTGCTAATTAAAACAGATTTGAACAAAGACAAAATTAATAACACCTTCCCCCAATGAGGGATGGCTAGTAGATCAAGAGAGATCCTTCTCCCCCTCTACTCTGCCCTGGTGAGACCCCACCTGGAGAATTGTGTCCAGTTCTGGGCCCCTCAGTTCAAGAAGGACATAGAACTCCTTGAAAGAGTCCAGTGCAGGGCCACCAAGATTGTTAAGAGAGTTGAACACCTTCTTTACAAGGAAAGGCTGAGGGAGCTGGGTCTCTTCAGCTTGGAGGAGACTGAGGGTTGACCTCATTAATATCTATAAATATGTTAAGGGTGAGCGTCAGGAGGACAGATACAGGCTCTTTTCAGTGATGGCCAGTGATAGAACAAGGGGCAATGGGTCCAAGTTGGAACATTCGAAGTTCCATCTGAATATAAGGAAGAACTTTTTCACCATGAGATTGACAGATCACTGGAACAGACTGCCCAGAGAGGTTGTGGAGTCTCCTTCTCTGGAGACATTCAAGACCAATCTGGACACTTCCCTGTGTGGTTTAATCTAGGTGAACCTGTTCAGGCAGGGGGTTTGGACTAGATGGTCTTTTGAGGTCCTTTCCAATTTCTAACATTCTGTGATTCTGTGAACTCCGTCTCCTTTCCCATGCTTATCCACATTCCTTCAGTCTTGACCAGGGTCTGTGCCGGGGCTCGCAGGGCTATTTATCACCATGTTTCCCTCAGGCCTGGCTGCTGGGTAACGCTTTGCACTTCCTTACCCAGGCTTTCCCCAAGGTGCCCACCCGGGGCTGAGGGGCTTGGCTGGGCCCTGCACTGGGGCCATGGAGCCGGCTGTGTCTGGCACCCGGCAGGCCCAGCCACTCCTTCCTCACCAGGCCGGCCCTGCAGCCACCCCACTGCCAACACCTGAGGCACCTGCACCCAACATAAAGCCATAAGACATGTCCCGAAAGTGCTGAAAGATAACATGGGAACAGGTGATAGCAGACACAGACATCACAAGCATATGTTAAATAAGTCTCATTTTGTTATACAACAGGAAATTAGGTTTGTAAATAGAGGAGAATCAGTAGGTGTTGCATCATGATACCATTTAGGCTTTTCAATAGTCTTATGTGACATCTTCATGTCTAATGTAAGCCTTCCCTGCTCTAGTTTAACAATCATGACCTGCCCTTGGAAACAGTCCCTATCCAGCTTTCCCGTAAGCCCCTTCAGGTACTGGAAGGCTGCTATAAGGTCTCCTCTTCTCCAGGCTGAACAGGTGTAAGAGAACCTTAACTGGTAGGAAATTGTCAAAATGCAAAGATGCATTAGGCAGGGTATGGAAGGGCTCTGCCCTTGTTCTGATTCTATGAAACATTTTTATTAATGGGTGGGATGAGGGAATAGAGAGCATCCCTATTGCACTTACAGGCAACAAGAAGCAAGTAGGAATGCTGACTGTAGTAGAGATCAGGATTATAATTCTAAATGATTCTGTCAAACTGGATAAATGGTCTGAAAAAGAAAAGGCTGAACTTAAATGGGGAATGACCACAGAATACAAGGTTGGGAAAACTAGCTGGGAAACAGTCCTTCTGATAAGATCTAGAGAATCAGCACCCAGGTCTTGCAAAACAAGAACCTTTCTTGAAAACAATCCAAATCCCCACTTTGGTTGCTAGTATGTGATATTTAGTTAACCCAGTAATGTTTTCATTCAGTTTTTACAGTAAACTGTGTCCTTTTTGGGGACTACACAGGAAGAAAGAGTTAGATACAAAACCAGTCCAGGAGACCTAAACAGCAATGATATACAAAATATTACCCCCAAAAAGGCTGAAAGAATTGACACTGTTAGGCTAAAGAAAACAAAGTGGAGAATGACACCAGAAGGGGAGACATCCGAACAGACTTCAACCATGCAAACTGTCAACTCAAGATATTCTATGATTCTATGATCTCATTTAGATACTAGTTTAGGCTAATAGAAAAGCAAAGAGAAAACGTATCAAATGCTCTACATATTTATTGCTGGCATAAGAGCTATGGACCTTGAACAATAAGAAAAAAAAAAAAATCTTGGTGAACCATTAGTAGAACCAGTAGGTCAAAGAAAGTCCTGGAATAGCATGTCCATGACAGCAGAGAAACCTCCACCTCTGGAGGGCTTTAAAAGCAACTTACAGTATCACTTACTATGAAAAAACAACTTAGGTCTGATTTCACTCTACAGCACATGGATGGACTACATACAACCTTTTGAGCCCTACCATTTCTCAGTTATTTTTTCATTAACATCAAGTAATACAAATCTCTACTTTTTCTTCTTCCCATAGACTAGAAAAGACATGAGAGGTTCTTTTCTGTCACTGAATATGTAGTTCCATTTATCTAATATTCACACTACCAACCTGTGAAATAAGGTACGATTAAAGAAGTGCTTTCCAAGATGAGGCAGTAGAATGGTGAATTAAATACAGTCAAGTATGGATAAAGTAAAAAACAAAAGAGCAGTAGAGGAGACTCATGATCCTAGCTTTTGGTCTACTTTCAAAACCATAGCTTTTCCTTCAGCTAGATTTTTTTAAGGCTGTAGTTCACCTATGCATAAATAAGACAATCCATATCTTCTACACCAATTCCTGTAATTAAATCCTGTCACAGTATGAGAGGAAACAAGCAGATAATATTGATAGCAGTTTACTTAATCTAGCCCAGTTTTCCACTGAGTTGGAGGAAGGCAACAAATCCTGACAATATTCTTCTCTGAAGCCTTAGGGTAAGGAGGACTTTCTTTTGCGTAGCACAAGAAATATGAAGGGACATGAAGAATAATTAATTGGAATCTCTAATTAAACAGCAGAGCCTAAGAGATAACTTTGTGTCATCCGGAAATATTCTCAGGAAGTGACATTGTCTCAAATGAAAGTCCAGATGTCGATTAATTGCAATTCAGGCAACCTTGAAACTAAACAGAAAGTGACATGAAGGTGTGAAATTTCTGCAAAATGTCCCTGTAGGATTAAAAGGGTAATGCCTTGTGAATGAAGATAAGTAGGACAAGAAGTTTGCCACATCACATGTTTTCCCATTTAGGAACTGACAGGACAAACCACAAGCAGTTGCCTTGAGCACTACTTCATATTCAGGGTGTGAAGTTAAGTAAGAAAAAGGAAGTGCAAAGAGAGGCATGGTTTAATGTTGCAAATTATCAGGGCTATCTGAAGAGAGTTAACTTACCAGACATGAAACTAGGAATGGAGGGCCGAGTATCAAGTCACATTTTTATTTTTTCTTTTTTTCTTCTTCTTTTTTTCTTTTTTTTTTCTACAGAATATTAAGGTAAAGGTTTTAAAGTGTCTTTTATGTCCAGCATAGACTAAAGATTAGAGATATCCAATACATTCTGTAAAAGCTCATGCTCGGAAACAATATGTTTGAGCAAAAAAAAAAAAAAATTGCCATGTTTAATTATATCATTGTATAATTTGGTAGCTTTTCTTCAAGATTTAGAAGTACCTCAAAGCATGTCACAGCAAAGTATGAGAAGCACCATATAAGATTACTCTGCCCTTAGGGAACGCAACTTGCCAACCCCTGCTATTTAGTAGCTAGTTTATATCCTGAATCGTGAAGGTTTATATTTCACACAAATTTTCTATCCAGCCTAATATAACTGTTCTCCTTATTCACAGAAAAGTTTATTTCTGATACTGTATCTTGTGGTAGTGGCTTAAGTATGCCAGTTAGTCATTTTACTAAAGGAAAATTCATTTTATTGGTTTAAAATTTATTTCCTTCCAAATTCATTGAAACTCTTTTTGTTCCTCTCTGATACTGTGACACAGCATCTGTTAAAATTAGTCATTATTTTATGTATCACTATCACTGTTCTCTCTCGTTTCTAGTCTTTTTAATGTCATTTCAAAAGATTATTTTGCATCCTTCTAGTGTAAAACCAAAGCATTCTGGATTCCAGTTTTTAAAGGCATACTTTTACACCCATATTTTACCACATATGAGCATTTGTATCCAAAACAACGCCTGTGTTCTCCAAGCAAATTGGAGTGTTTGCTTCTCTTGTAGTTAAAAAAAATAAAGTTGCATGCATTATTTGTGTGCCTAACATTTGGAAACAAGCTTAAAGTTCAAGTTGTAAATATGGATATGTCATTCAATTAAACTGCCCTTGAAAAGGCATTGTTTTAATAACATGCATTTCCATTAGATCTTTCCACAGTTTGTCTAATAACTATGCTGCATTATATAGACGTCGAGTATGAAGGTGGTAATACGTGTGCTTGAAACAAGTGTTTGAACCATTGGTAGGATTCATGAGAGCAACAGCACAACAGAAGCTGCAAGAGTGGATGAAGCCTGTTAAAAAGGGAACACAAGAGAAACGAAGGCAGAGAGGAGCTGTTTGTAATGGGTTTTGTGAAACTAAGAGCCACCTAGTAATAGAGCTAACCAAGAAAAGGGAATCCTGAGAGAACAGCTGTACTGGAGGAATATTGGCATAAAGTCTCAATGATGGCAGCAGGAACAAAAGCCACAGGGAAAACACATTTAAAAAAAACCAAACCAAACAACTTGCAAGTTCCTATGTACCTGAAGGCACCTCAGAGGTAGTCATTAACCCTAGCACTTTTTGCACGTGTGATGTAAATTTTGATATCTCAATGGGAAAACACAAGGTAGATCATTTTCTTATGGGATTTTCCCAGTCACCATGCCTCAAGCCACACTAATAGCTGAGATGGGCTGACACTCCAGAGTGCTGACTAGCAGCCTCTGCCTTCTGCTTTTAGGAGAGGCAGCTAAGCTAAAGGTCAAATATTGCATTTTGTTAGCAGCCTAGTGAATAAATACATTGGATGTGCCTCATTTTGTTCTGTTTGCAGTACCAAATATGTAAAGTATGCAGGGATGGATGACTGCTAGGTGAACTTCTCCACTGTTTTTCATTCTCCTACTGCTTTCAGTAAATAGCAGCAAAATAGCCCATGAAGTGATCTGAACAATTAGTACTTAAATATCTAGCAAATAGTCACTTTGTCCTGACTCTTCACTATAAAATCTGTCTGATATAGAAAACTTCTGTAATTTTCCAGCTGGTTGGCAATCTCTCCCTTGCATTCTGATGCTACGGTAGATCAAACTACTCCCTTCAAATTATATTCAGCTGTTTCTAGTACTGTTACTTCAGACAAAAGTGTATCGTGAATCCCTGATTCTAGTTTGCACCATGCCCTTCTATAGTGCTCTGGGAGAGCAAAAGAGCCCTAGACTGGACCTTCATTTTATTCACATCAACTACACCATCCAGTTACAGAATTTGATTAATGTCAATAGGCCATAATGTCAGTAGAAATCAGGCCCAGCAATACAAGCTCTTCATTTTGCTTAGTCCATGATTTCAAATTCAAAAAAGAATCCAACATTCTCTTTAAAAACTGAACCAAAATGAAATTATTTAAAGGAGTGAAGCAGCTTTGCAGGCAAAGGAAATGAATATGTGGAAATCAAGTTTACTTGATCAAATGGCAAGCAGAACAAAATCAAATTATGCACTCTTCTAAAACATTCGTTTAATAACAACAGAACAAATCCAAGCCTTCCAAGTTTCCCATGGGTTTTATTAAAGTAAAATATGCAGCAGCCAACTTCACAGATCCAGAAAGGAGCTAAACACATTTCTTCCCCTACCTTATTTTCAGTTTTGATGTATTGTTAATTGAAATGAGAGAAGTGTCTAAAAGGGGATTGGAATTATCAAGATTTTTGTTATTCAATTATGGCCACTTTCACCTCTGTCTGACCAGATTATTTCCTGTGAAGGTCAGGGAGACTGAGGCTTCAATTCACCATGTTTGGTGTAAGACAGCCCATGATTATGTTCTATGGTTTTCTTTCCTAAACTGAAGCTGGAGGGTCTTCATTCATTCACAACTGATATAAAATATATCATCTGTCTCACTCTATATTGTACTGCACACAGACCCGCAAATGAAAATGACCATCAAGACGGATAAACCATGGCACTGTTATCATATTGGGTGATGATTAGATTACCCGGAACACTTTGCTAGACCTTTAACACCAACTTACAGTTCAGCACTGACAGAAGAAGAGATTATATCAGACGTTTAAAAATACATAAACAAAAAGAAGTGTGGATTGAAAATGACACCTCGTTCAGATTCCTGAAAAAAATTAGTCCCTACCACTTCAGTTAAATTTAGAGGGAGGTTATGAGCTGAGAACTGATTAGATAATCTAGTTCCTGTTGATTTCTGTCAGTTACAATTTACATTTATAGAATACCTTCAAAATACATAATCTTACTCTCTCACATAAACACTTAAGAAATCAGTGAGGTCTGGTCTTAACGTCTCATGTAGCATTTGATAGACAAAAAAAAGGTAAATACATCATCTATGATAAAGGGACTTGATATAATAATATATATTTCTCATCAGGTTAAACCTCAGCCTAGGTAACTTAAAGCTAAGAGGGACTTGAATAGCATTCTTTGGTGACATAGCTGGTTTTCTCCTGTTAAAAACATATGGGTTTAAAACACTTTAAATTGTAATGGATCAGGCACCAAGTTTTAAATTAAGAATGAACTAGTTATTTTGTGTAATTCAAGAAAAAACATCTATCTTGCTAAGTTTTCAAATTTTTCACAGGTCTCATTTTGTCGTGCTTAAGACCTATTATACATTATCACTTCATCTATCATATATTATTACAGATAAAGTTGCACATGACTTCTAAAGGATAAAGCCTCTGTGCTGCCAACAGTATTCAAAAACTATTCCAGAAGCAGAAAAAAAAACTCAAGGAAATCAGTGAAATGACAAAGATGAAATAGAAGCAGAGGAGAGAAGAAGAAATCAGAAGAAAGAAGGCTTCCATCCAATTCTTCTTAATGAGATTAATCCATATGTTTATTTCTGATTTGCGTTTTTCATTCTTTCTATTGTTAATAGACTGGGGGGGGAGGAGTGTTGGGTTTTTTTGTTTATTGGGGTTTTTTAAAATCACTACATAATCTTTCTATTATTTCTTTTTCTATCGCACTGCAGAAACATCACCACGCTATTCCAGCGCTAAAATGAATAGACTCTCTCAAGGTTATACGGCTGTCGAATGCTACTGGCTACCAGAAGATGCAGGCTGCTCCTGTGCCTTTTTTATGCAGCAAGTCATTGGTGTCAGAACATCTTGACTGGACATGGACACTGAGAATCAAAGTTCTTCTGACCTCAGGCTGCACTTTTATTGTGTTTAGAGGGGAAGGGGGAGTCAGGGGGAAGAAGAGGCTTGTCTCAGGAGCTTTGAGTTTCTTCAAGTAAAGTTCAAAATTGAGATCAACTCAATAAGGCGAACAAGTGCTACTTTATGTACTTATCTGATTGCTGCAAGCTGAAAACACACTCAAAACTGTATTCACATTATTTTGGGCTCTAGGAAACTACGACTATATGCTTTATAAGAAAAACTGATACCAAGCTTCTTCTCTGGATCATAGGAATATATTTTTGTATTTAAGCCAAACTATCTTTTGAGGGAGGGGAGAGCAGTGCTACATATTCATAATTAACTAGGAACAACTTCAATGTAAATGTTAAGCTGTTTAGCAAGAGTTAGGTTTCTGCACAAAGCAGTCTTCTCTGCAACTGATACTAGTACAGCCTCACTGTTCCCTGAGGAATGCAGTTCAAGGAAGCAGCTTGAAGGAAATAAAAAGGTAAAAGGTGATTATTTCTCTGTCACAGCTAAGATAAGTTGGCATAAGGGATGCACTAAAAAAAAAAATAATTTAAAAGTAACTTTAGCAGAAAGTGATCCAGACTTTCAAAAGAGCGTGCAGGTTATTGATGTGATCAGAACAATAGCTGCTAATGGAGAAGATGTTTCAGAGTTCTTATGCACCTGCTTATTCTTCTGTTAATTAAAATCTGTGATTGCCAGAATAATGTTTGCATTGCATATATATGCAGCTTCAAAAGCAAGCGGCACATTTTGCAAAGAAAAATGTAAACCAAAAAAATGCCGGTAAATTCATAGAAACCTAACTTTTTTTAGAGCTTCTAGGTAAACAGAACACTTAAAAGATTGTCCCAAATTAGGACCAAAGTTTCTGAGCTTTATCCAAGCGTATAATATGCAATGTCAAACAACCTGGGCATAGGATTGCATGCTGACTCTGGCTGTGGACTTCTGCATTGAACAAAAGTTGGAAGAATAAACTGAAATCCATAACAGCTCAGGTTTTGACCTCTCCACTGGGACCTCCACCAAGAGGAACCATTAATGCCAGAGTAGACAAGGAACAGGAATCCACACGAAGGGAAAACTAGTTTAGGGTTTGATTCAAAACCACCAGAAAGACTTTTAGTTGAATTCGCAGGATTCTGCAGACAGATTGTCTTGGGAACAGCACCTACAGGATTTGTTTTGAAATAGATGTTCATGAGCTGTGAGGTATCTGCACAAGCTCTAGGGGAAGCTGGAAGTGAACAAATGTACTTAATTGCAATATTTTGAAGGATGTCACAGTGTACACAAAAACAGGGCTGGGGGACAAAGAAACTTTGGACCTTGTGTCCTTAGACACAAGCAAAATCCAAAGTCTGACCAGATTATGCCTATTTGTAAATGCAACCAAATGCTCATGTCCACCAAGAATGGTAGTCAGTGGCATCCAATAGCTTTAAGATTTTTCTTTGTAATATGAATAAAAGAATATCACTATATCCAATTTGCTGGCAAGAGCTGACACTTATTTCAATGTATTGTAGACAACAATTTTTCACATGGTTTTACTGGAAGGGACCTCTTACATTTCTTAGAGCCCTTAGATTCATGCCCCCGTTCCTGAATACAGCTTTGTCAACTAATCCTTTTCATAAACTGAAGATTAAAGTGCTTTGCATACATTCACTAATTAAGCCCCACAGTTACAGCTGTCAGATAATATCACTGAATAATTTATTTGACAAATTTCACTTTTTATGATAAATTATTCAATGTTCTTAATTCTTATTATTTTCTCCACAATTTATACAGCTGGGCAAGCAATTTGCGTAGTACAGTCATTCAACAGCCTACTAGGTATGTTCTGAACAGATTATAAAGAACAAATTACATACAAGTGCAACTATCAACTTCTTAGCCTCTTATTTTTTCCAGCTTTAGTTACTGTGGAGGCTTATCTTATATTTCAATACTGGGAACCCTGGCAGATTTGTAGACAACTCTGATATGGGTAAAAGTTTGAATCACAAGGTCAACATCAGGGCTAAGGTGACACACAAAGTTTAATTTCTAAAAATTCACAAGAAAAGTACAATTCAGATATACTGAAATTGTCTCCCGCATTTCATCTGCATCTCAGTTTCTGCAACAAATTAACATCAATAATCAAAATTACAATAAAACGCTTCTGTACAAAGATCTGCAGTAATATTCAGGACACAACTACTGAATCTTCATATCCCAATACATTATTTCTTTCCCATTTAACAAAATTAAGAAGCCATGGAAAAATCCTGCCATAGTAAGTGTTCATTATGCCTTGAGGCTTGCTACATTTGGATCACCAGAAGGAACAGAGAGAAAAAGTAGGAACTGTATTGAAATGTATTGTGCTACTTGCCAACACGCAAGAACAGGCATGTGGTCATGTTTTTCAGGGAACAGTCAGAGGGGTGAATCATTTCATATAATACCATCTATATAGCACTTTCATCAGTTGATTTCAAAGCAATCATAGGAGTTAATAAAAGCAAAGATAAGAGAATGCTTATGTGGAGGGTCCCATGCATCTCAAGCAAATTTCAAGAACTTCAGGAATGTTATTTGGTATTCTAGGACCTGAGGAAATCACAGAGTTCAAAAATCTGAACCTTGATGAGATATTTCAAGAAACTGAGGTAATGAATGAATTAATTAAACCTCAGAATATGTTCCATTTTATCTTCAAACTATACAAGGGGAGAGAACCTGGTCTATCTTTGTGCCCTAATATCTGGACAGTCATAGACCTCTTCAGCATATCTGATTTTGCAAAACTTTTTCAAGGAAGATTTTCGTTGAAGCCTAATGTAATTGAGAAGGGATACAAAAAGTCTTTTTTTTTTTACAAACTGTGGCTGCAAATGTGGCCTTAAAAAAGCTAAATCATGGTTTTGCCCTGTATGTACAATGGTCAAACTCCACCCAACCCTGACCTTGTCCCATCTCACCCATGTGACAGAACAACAGAACTAGAGAACATCTTGATTTGGAAGGGACCCATTAGGATCATCAAGTCCAACTCCTGGCTCCACACAGGGCCAGACAAGTCAGAGCATGTCACCGAGTGCCTCATCCAGATGGATAAGAGGTATTCCTGAAGAATAAGAGGTACATAGGAAGCACTCCTGGTAATCCATGATCATTGTGCTCGTAGCTGTGGCAAGGGAGACATTATCTAATTGAATATGTCACAGCTGGATGAGAAAACAAAATGCACATATGCAAGTGGTTCTTGTAAAGAGCACTGCATGATATGTCAGTCTGAGAAAGCAAGGTATGGATTAATTGCCAGAGACTGACTAAACATTTCAGAGATGAAGTCCAAGATTTACGGTGCATCCTTTTATATTTTAGGAAAGCCAAAGTAAATTGGCCTGATCAGTCAAATTAAGGATCTCTTCCCTCCCCTGCCCCATCTCCCCCTCCCCCCTCATGCTGAATCTTCTTCAATGCTAGCAAATTTGTCTAAGGAAAAATTAATAAAAATGTCTTATCATAGATCAATAGTTGAAAGTGATGGACTTACAGTAGTGAATTTAAATAAGCCTGTGAGTCTAGGATCAAACATTTCCTTCTAGTCTGGGGAGCTGCTTGATTTTTTTCTGTTATCTCTAGTGATTATTTTAAAGTATTACGTTTAAGTTCATTAACCTCTAAAATTATCTTTAAACTGAAGGAGGAGGAAATGACACGTGCTGGGATATATCAGAATTTAACAGGCTGTTTTACTGCTGGTTTTTTAAGATTGTCTCATGTCTTAGGAAAAAATGGGAGTGGTGAGAGGATTTTGAGACAAGAATAACTGGTTTTGGATTTATGTATTCTAGAGTTACATTCTGTTGATATGGAAGAGGGGATGAGATATTCTGAATTGCCATTAAAAAACAAATGTAAGAAAAATAAGCAATAAAAACATTTCACAGAAGTTGCACCATCCTGCCTGCTGCAGTCACTTCAGTGGAAAGCAGTGCTTGTGTGAGACATGACACACTACAGAGGTCTGGCCCTTTCACAAGTCACACTTGTGAAAGCAAATTATTAAACAGTTGCTCAGTCTCTTTGTTCTCTTCTAACACACAATTTGTAAATGAAAAAAATGGTAAGGAAAAAATTCTGTTTAGTAACAGCACTTAAAATTCCTTTTAGAGACCTCCTTCGCTTCTTCTGTATGCCCTCACCATCTTCCCTTCCACATATCAGCCTTTGAGAGAAAGTTAATTAAGTCTCGAATCCCCAAGTCTGGAAAAGAAACCAGCTTCAGATAGCATGAGAACCTATGACTTCCATCATCTCTGAAAATTATTCAGACCTGTAGATGCAAGATTTTGTAAGTGGCTGATTTCATTTAGGTGATTTAGTTTAGTTATATATCCTCCACTGCTCTAAATCAGCACTGCTTTACTGAGTCCACCAGCTCTTTGTTGTTTTGCATCCAGCTGAGCTCGTAGCTCTTTACTTCTTGCCATGAGCAGCAACCATTTATTCACCAAGATTAATATTAAGAAATAAAGAGAAAGGTACCTAATACCTACTTTAGACCAGTGAAAAGCTGCTCTGCACTTGACTGTTCCTGAATACTCCCAGTGAAAATCTTGTCGCTGCGAGTCAGCCCGTTTCTAAGATTTCCATCTGCACAATAATTTTTTTTCAGAGTTTTTGATTTGAAAGAATTTTATTTTCATCAAAACAGAAATTAAATTGGTTGATAGTTAACCCTTCTAAAAGTCTAGCTGATACTTTACAAAAGTCTTCTGCAAGTACACACCTATTTGAATTAATTATATGAATGAGACAGGCATATATTTTAGAACAAAGAGATTCTTAAATGCATCATATTTACATTATGAATATTTATTTAGCGTAGTCCAGTAGAAAACCAGATGTACATCTTGGCTTGCAGGGCCATTTGAAATATTAGCACATTTAGTACAGCTGGATAGTAAAATGATAAGCTGCCTTATCTGAAACCCTTGCCCACTAACTCTGCACCAGACAGGGTATTTCCTAATGATCTAAAATTCCGAGCAGCTTTGAATAACTATCAGTTTCTGCACAGCTTTCCAAAGAAATATTTATTCTGTCCTGAACATGAAACTTGCTAGTAAATTAGCAGAGGGCTCAGGAAAGAAAACAGATCCGGTTTCACAGGCTGGTTTCTCATTTTCTATCCAGGAGAAAAGGGAGTTTTATAGCACTAGGAAAGGTAGACTCAAATTTCTCCAAGGGATTGCATCATTTGCTTCAAAACATTTCAGAGACTCATACCTTACAGGATGGTCGTTTTGGAAAAAGGAAAAGATCAGTCACTAGAAGAGGAAAGGAACCTGATGCTGTTCACATCCCAAGACAAAAAAAATCCCAAACCAATACATAAAACTCAAACAAAACCCCCAAACAAACAACCACCCACCAAAACCCTCAAAGAATTAGTGAAAGACTTGGAAGGATGAAAGAAAGAAGGAAAGAAAATTATACTGATACAGTATTAATACACATATAGCAATATAGTGGTACCACTTCTGAATACAAAACATACACAGGGTTAAATGACAACAATTCCATTTAGAATTAAAATAAAATTTATTGCACTTTGTGGCACTTAATTTATTCCTTTATTCATAGACTGTGTTTTCTGTTTCCAGGCTAACAATGGAATGTAATAATCTACTCAGCGGTAACCCTTCTCCACTGGATAAAAATCCTACAAAAAGTGTTGAGCTTGACTGAAAAAAAAAAAATGCATTCCCTGAATTATATTTTCACCAACTGCTCCTTTTTGAATCAAGAGCAAATATGGGCACAGCAGAAACCATTTAAAACCTTTTTACCAGTAGCAACAGAAAAAAAGGAACCTTGAGAAATAAAAAGAAAGGATGAATGCTCATGTATACTATACTATCAATGATTAAAACCCCACACAAACACAGGCACAGTGCAACTAGACATCAGGAGCACGTTTTGCAATGACACATGCTGTCCTTAAAAGGAACATGCTTAATGTATTCCAGAGCTGTGGGAATGAAAAGTAGCATGGGCATCAGATTTTTTTCAACCGGCCATTTGAAGTGTCAGCATTTTTGTCCCCCTCTTGGATTTTTCAGATGAGTTTTATTCTGTCCTGACTGGAATAAAAAGGAGATCCTAAGTGAAGAAATATGCTGGAACACTTTCATTGTAAGCGTCCCAAAGCCTTGCTGATGCAGCCAGCAGAAAATGGGTAAAGGACATCTCAGCATCAGCATTACTGAGAGATACCTAAATGGCATTTTTACAAAACCTCATGAGGCTTACCGTTAGTTCCTCCCCATGTTTATATTACTTGGGCCCTACAGGGCATTTTCCAATACTTTCACTATCACAAGCTTTTTAAAAATACTACTAATTTCAAACTCTCTATCATCTCCAGCCTCTTCCAGGCTTGTGTGCCCAGAGAAGTCAATACACTTCAAACTAGTGGAGGAGGGCACAGCTCATGCGTTACTCCAGATTCCCTCATGCACATTCCTGACTGTATACTGAAAAGAGATTTTTGTAACCCAGCCTACTACAGGTTCTGTGTTTGAAATAAAGCGCAGCCTTTCACTGATGTGTAAGCATTATACACGAGGCCTCACGTACTGCAGTCTCACACACTGAAGAATTAACCCTGCCACATAAAGATACCATTATTAATAGGCACATAACACATTTTGCACATAGGGTAATGGCATGAAGTTTTGTGGTACGCCTGCTGTATGAAACGTGGCATTTCCCATATAGACAGCTTCTCAGCAATCTGTACACTGGACCAGCTTTTCTACACTAATGTGTTACATTAAGCATTCATTTATGTCTATTCAAGGACCAGAGCACGTGAACGTTTTTCAAAAAGAGACTTGAAGAATGTTGAGCTAACATGCTCCCAAATTGGAGAGGAAAAAGACAGGGATCTCCTTTGGAGTGGTAATAGCAGAAGATCTAAACATCTTTTTTTTGCATAAAGCTAACACTGGAGGAAAGGCTGTTTTCATAACAGAGCCCTTATTTACAGAGGAAAGTCCTAGAAGTGCCTCTAACTGAAGTGTCAGTAGGAAAGCTTTTAGAATGTATTAATAAATGAGCAATAACAAACTACAATGACAGAGCGATATTCACTCAGGATTTGTAAAGAACACTGCTCAGATCAGAAATTTATGAACTACTAAGAGTAGTGTGTGATCAGCCTTGGCATCAGAGGAATAAAAGATGCCAAACATAGTACCATCTGGTTATGTAAATCTCAGGAGAATCCAGTTTTGGCTTTCATTAAGGACAAACTAATAGGAAAAGATTTTTTAAAATAACCTAAAACCAACCAGCCACCCAACAACATAATTAATAGACTGAAGAAAAGGTTACATATTGGGGAACTGTAAAATGAGGAGAGATATAGAGAAGATGACTTGAAAATAACCTTCTGCTTCTCCTAATATAAATACCGAGGTATAAAATTACACGGCAATGGATGCAAAATAATGAAAACAAATTTGTTTTATACAATAATATCTAATATCCATTTTCCTGTTAGGTCTTGTTACACACAAAAAAAGGCAGTCGAAAAGAAACTGTTGATAATTTGTCCCTGAAAAATTTATGAAAATCTTTTTTTGTTTCAAATTTATTAAACTATGGAGAAAAAAAGGAAAAAGGTAAATTCTAGTTCTGACTCTTGGAAAAAATAAACGTGATTTACCTGTTAAAGCACCTCCTCCCAGTGTCCCCATCTCCCACCAGCATCCATGATCACAGCAATTTCCTCCAGAGCTCTGAGCTCACCAAGTATTGATGTTTGTCTCATGGCATTCCACAAAGCCAAAGCTTTACAGAGTGGTCAGGCAGTCAAGGCAGAGTTGTTCAACTGCTGGGCTGTGATCTAGAAGGGTTGACTTAAGTCACACCTCACTCACCCTGCTCTGGTATGGCAGCAGTATCAGGCCATTCAGCCAGAGAGTTAAATCCACTAGCATACTCTCTTCTTGGCATCCTCGAGACTTTGGATTTCCTCTGAGAGGGCCTGCTTATTAGAAGGAGTGGCTTGTAACCCTGGGTATTCTCGACCCTGTCAGTGTGATAGACTTCTGAAACCAGACAAGTCTAACAAAACCATTTGTGAAAATGTTGAATGCCATATTGTTTGCAATGGCTTCCAGTCCATTTCCTGGAAGCCACACTACTAAATGATTTGTGTTTGGAAGCTACTTGGTATTAAAGCTAAAGGATTGCATAGGAAAAACCTTGCAAAGGACTGAAGAAGCAAGAAGGCATCTGCAACAATAAATTCCTGAACAACAATAAACACATAATAAGGTTTTTCTTGTAAATTTAAGACCTATCTCAAACTAGGGCCTCATTCAAAAAACTACTTAAATCCCAGAATTACACATCTCACTATTACAGTCTCTCTGCGCTCTAGAACCATGACCTTTTCCTTGCCTAGATCAGTTTCAAATTAGCTCCCCACCCACGTTGGCTCATTCATCCAGTCAGGTCAGCAGTGGCACAAGACACTGTAATGCTTGTTCACCTCTGTGCTCGGATCACGCCATTTCCTTCCCACCAGAACCTGCACAGGCCTTCTGGAGGTCTCTCTTTCCCCCCGGCTAAGATTTCCAGCAACTCATGGTCCCAACATCTCTTTCACAACACATCAGATTACTGTGCTTCTCAAAGAAAATTAGCTTAAAAAACCCCAGAGTACACTACTGAATCGTCTGAGTCTCGCTGTGAAAAAGACACTTCAGTTGAAATAGATGTTACAAGGCTCAGCTTCAGAGTTTTCTGAGACAGTGCCATGAATTATGCTGTCATCTGGTAGGATTGACTGTCCCTTGTAGACTTAATGCATATTCAAACATTATTTGCATGCTGTACATACTACATAGAATATCCTAAATTGGTAACAAGTATGATTTAGTAATTAATACCAGCATACACAGACGTGTACTTATATGCATGTTTCCCACACTTGAGTCTCCATGGGTGGTAATAATATAGTTGACATAGGGTGGCTTTTTCAGAAAAATGTGCGTTTCAAAGTTCATTTCATAAACTACTCTTAGTATTTTTAAGTAATTATAGGAATTAATGCAAAACAATTCCTGAGGACTTTAGTTAAATAATCATTTGTTCTCAGCTTCATTAAAAATAGGTCTTCACCTGCTACCCATTTTCTTTTCAGTTACAAAACTAGAGGTTGTTTGAATAGGGATGGAAAAGCAGCTGTTTGAAGCTGTTTACACAGGAAAGAATGAGGTACCAACAGGAGGAAGCATACTTAATAATATTGAGAAATAGTTACAGTTTGAGCACAGGCTTACTGCCTAATTCAGAAGCATGCTGGTACAGGCATCTGGTGGATTCTTGTTCCAAGTAGCAGTGCTATTCCCAAATATTTTAAAATAGTGTCTTTTCTTATTCCTGAGGATTCAAAGAATGCAATTTCAAGCTTACCTCTGCAGATTTTTGGAGTAGAAACTCACTTTTTTTTCTTAGTGAAAACTTAAGGTCAGAATAAACCTATGACTTTGAGCTCCAGAATGTTAAGGGCAAAAGATGAGAAGACGAGCGGAAGACAGAGTAAGACAGAAATGCCAAGAGGTTTCAACAGCAGCCTAAGATAATACTGTCTAAATGAACCCCACAACTCTCCTTTTTTTGTTGTGCAAGTCACCTGAACTTCTCCTAATTATAGGTTCACCACACTTCATTTTGAGCAGAGATCAGCACTAAAGTGCCACATTAAAGAAAGAGAGGTCCCAATTTTCTACTGATGTAAAATGACATAGCTTTGTTGGCCTAAACCATCCCTCTGCAATTCTCCAGCTTTTACAGAGGAAACATGCTGACCTCCACAAAGGTACATTCCCTTCATGCACACAGCCACAACTTAGGGCTCCGCAGGGCAGAGACAGACCTTAAGATGGAGAGTGCTCTGGCTTCACTAGTGCTTCTTTCCTTTGCAAAAAATAATGTTTTGTTCAAGGTATTCTCTTCCCACGCACACTGACTGCATGAGATGACATGGCTGCAACTGTGGTATCTCCTAGTCTCTGTGCTCTGTCAGGGGACCAGCAGCTCCCAGCTTCTCACAGAGCTTGCTGGCTGAAGACTTCAGTAAACATCACTACTCTGTGTGTTCGCCGTTGCTTAATTTGGCCATTGCTCTATTTTAAGACAATGGGGAAGTTCCTGGTTCTGGGGGAGTTCACTAATATTTGAAGGAGAAAGAAAAAAAAGTCTAAACTCTGCTCTTCTCACTTAAGAAAATTGCACATATTTGCATATACATCCGTACTTTTTGAGAATATGAGCTGCTGCCAGGAGAAGCATAAGCCTTTAAATTCTGTTTAGCTTTGCAGTATTGTTTGGTTCCATTTTAATCTATTTCCTATTTCCAGCAGAAATGTCACAAAGTACAAAGGATGATGGAGTATGGTCCAGTAATCTGTATCTATTTTTTATTGTGTCAGTTGCCAAATTTCTTTAAGGTGCTAAGTGGATTTTGTGATTTCACAGTCACCAGACCTGCATCATACAGTTTTGGTAATAGTGGTTCCGTTACATGACATTTTTATCCAAGGAATATGCTCATAGAGTTATCTGTAATATAAATTATAATTCCTCCAATAGCCTCAATTTTAACTTCCCTGAATCATGATAGAGGTAGGAATTCCCTTTGTTAACCTCAATATTGTCAAAGAACAACAACTGAGACATATTAAATAGTTCGATGTATAACAATAACTCCGAAGAGGTTCTTCTTTCACAGGCAACAGCAGCCTCCCAACCTTTTATTTTACTTGTTAGAACTGAACTTAACCTTTCCCTTCCCTGGAGTGGCCTCTTTGCAGTCATGTTTCCCGACCTACTTCTTAGCTGTTTCCCTGAAGAAAATAAAATACCCTCCTGAATTTTGAAAGTGGTGGAAAAACCAATGTCGATAATGTTTAATAAATAACCTTTGTTAAAACAGTCTAAATCTATGTAGAGTAAGCCCCAACAGCCCTCTCACATCCCACAGCTGATTTGCATATTGGGTCATGGAACATGTTTCAGGATATTTGACTGCAGACCTCACTGAAATATTCATAATGCTGTGTTCCAAGCAACATTCAGTATAAATTGTCATTAGACAAGGACTCTTTGCTGGGAACACCCAAAACACCTCTTAATTTGTAGTTTTAAAGTAAAATCTTAAATATATTGGCTACTTGAAACCAGCTTTTAGTAGCTTTACATACATTAAACACAAATTGCCCACGTTGTAAGTGTTCTACTGCTCTGAATGCATCCACACACATGCTGCTTAACTGAGGCCATTAGAAACCAATCTGGAACAGTGACACATGCTCTCTCTAGGGAAAGAGAGATCTAGAAAGGAGGAAGACCGTGTTCTGACACAGTTGTGTGTTACAAACATGGTTTTCAGCTGTCTGGGCTGTTCATTGGTAGGAGTGTGTGTATGCGCATGTGTGTGTTGTAGGGATGATCTCAACCAAACCAACGATGCATTCAGATATGTCAACGCAATGAAATGCATCAATAATTCTCTTATACCATGTGAATCTTGTCTGTGTTTTTCTCCAACACAGCAATTGCTCATCTTTCTATATTTGAAGTAGAGGCCTGATAGATACATTTCTTTGAGGCAGGAAAATTGCAACCACCAATTTTTATATGCCCCAAATGCTCTGGGTTTTTTTATTAAATGATTGAATTTAATGGACATTGAGGTGAGTAAATACTTAAGACTTCTAATTTATACCTTGTCTTGCAACATAATGGTATCAAACGAGAGCATGGGAAAATTCTGCTTACATAATAAGCATCTCTGACTCCATTGCTTTCATAGATTATTGGACATTATATCTAGTTCAGTGCTAGGCAGCAGACTAACAGGCAATTTTTCTGAGGGAGTTTCCCACTTAAAAGTGTAAATGCAAAATATCTGTAGGTGATTACTTCTACTTATTAAAGGCATTCATCACCAATGCTCAAAGGCCAATGACATCAGAAATAGTCCTGGTAGAAATGGGGAATTGAGAAAGAGAGATCAATATTTCCCCCCCATGCAAATTCACTTGCAATTTTATGCAAACTTAATCCATCTGTCAACCTATTATTCTTCCTTTGATCAGCAAGAAGATTCAAGTAGATGAATTCACTAAACAGTAACACTTGCTGCAAAGCTGGTTTTGTTTTAACTAGCCAGAAAGTTCACTTCCCGGCTCCATCCTATTCAATAAGGATCACACAGGAAGTTTCTCCAGCAGAAATCTCCACTGGATACAGCTGAGCCAGGAAGAACATCTGCAGAGGTTCCTGCTGTTCAGCTCTCCCACTTCAGAGATGGAAAACAAGTCAGTCTTTCACAAACACGAGTTGAAGATAGCTATACTACCCATGAGTAGTAAACCCACAATCACATTGAGCAAATTATTTCATACAGTCCAGATAAAAGCTTTATGTCATGCCAGAGTGTATTTCTATGCAGTGAAAGACCACACATGTCACAGGCACATTCTTTTAGTGGCATTTGAAAGCTGAGAAATGTTATTGGTGTTACGTGTCACATATTGCTCACAAAGAAACAGGGTTTTCTTAATGCTCTAAGTCCAATTTTAAAAACCTCAGAAGAAGAAATAAAACTTTATGCATTTTGCAATGGTCTAAAAACTACTAGAAATGACTTTTCCATATTGAATAATATTCCAGGATTAACATTTGATGTCACTGGACCTATCATGTCAAGAAACAGAAGCCTCCTCCTATTGGAGAGAGGGAAAAAAGTAGTCTTTGCAGCTTTCTAACCGTATGAAGCGCCTGCCTTTAATACTGATGAGCTATCAGACCTTAATCCTTTTACTAATCCGGAAAAATTGCCAGAATACCATCACTTTCAACACAAAACAAAGTGAAACTTGGCAACTTCAATGAATGTCACTCTGGAGAATTTAAATCAACTCAAGTCCAGAATTTGAAACAAACCTCAACGAATGTGAAGCCATGCAAATCAAACCACTCAACCAAAACTATTCCCATGAGTCGCTAAGAGACAAAGCTCTGCTAATGCAGGGACCTTGCTCAACATCAGTGATTAGCTGGCTGGACAATCCCAGGTGGCAACAAGAGTAGCCACAGTTTGCATCACGTGCACTGGCTCCATTTTGTCTTTCCATTATGCTCCAAGTATAATGCTAAAATGCTTTCAGGGTGTGAACTTTCTGGAAAGACAACATATATTTCATCTTTACACATTACACTCAACAATGGGGTGAGATAGGTGTCTTCCCATTAATTGATTTAGGCTCCTTCATCCAGATCATCCACTTCATTGTTGAGCAGTCCAGTGGGGTGGGTACAAGTACCAGATACATCAGGGCCTACACCTTTGCTGGGGGCTGATGTACTTCTATTACTTTATGAAATATGTGAGCTCAGCCACAGCACTGACTGAGTCAGAGAGAGGCACAGCATCAAATAATCCCTGGCAATGGTATCTAGATCCTCATAAATTTGCTTAGTTCCTTAAAAACCAAACATATCTCACCTGTTCACCATAACAACACAGTGACTAGTAGGATCCATAAGGCAAGCTACAGTAACTTTAAGGTAAATTTAAAAATATGCCTCATATTTAAAACAAATCAATGCATAAGAAAATTTATTTTCATATTTTGAAGGATGAATTTTTAATAACTTAATTACAACTTCACAAAAGGAAGAATCATTACTTCTTACACATTCCAAATCCTTCTATATCAAACACATGTCTCCAAAATTGCCCTCTACATGTATATTAATGATGCCATCAGATGCTGAAAAAGACATGCCCTGAATAATACATACAATTTAAATTAACTCCCATTCTTAATGTTCCCAAAGAAAAGTGGAAGCAATCAAACAGTAAGTCAGGTTCATTCACAATTATTATCATTTCAGTATTATTATTTATTATTAATACAAAATTCAATGATCTGTTGGTATTTACAAGCAATCTCAGTGAATCTCTTCAGAACTCAGACCTTGCAAGTCACTTCAACATTGTAGAGCAGTTCAAGGCTCAATGAACAGAATGAAATCTCTGGCAGCTTGACAAGAAACTGGCTCAGATAACTTACAAACAAATGACCGCTCATGGTTTAGAGAATTATCATTCTCGCTCACTGCTGGTACAAATATCGTTTGAAAAGAAATGAGAAGTTTACATGAACTTCAGCTATCCTTCAGGACAGAGAGGCCAGGGAATGGAATCAGGCATCATGGTCCTGAATGGTAGTAACATCAGCGTAGCAACTGATCAGTGAGTACTTGGACTTCTTGCATCTGAGTCATTCCTCTCTGTTATCACCCAACTACACCGGGTCTTTTTCAGATGATTTAAAACATTCAGTGATGTTCCAATTCCACTTAGGAAAAAAATATCTTGAATGGAAGCATCAAGTTGGATATCTAAAGAATTGCCCATAGCTAGCTAACTGAAGATGCACAGGTAGTTGCTTTTATATCAATGTATATAAGCAGTTAGGTGTAATAGGCAAAGAAGTGACTAGGGAAAAATTGCAGAAGGGACATAAAAATAGATACAGCCAAAACAGAATATAACTTTACATTCCTTTAGGGAACAAGATTTGAGGAACTAAGAGAATGCAGAGAATTTTGTAGAGAATCTTAATAATATTATCACATTCTCCTTCTCACCCACACAGTCCAAATCTGCAAGATTTACTATGTCACATGATTTCACAGGGGAAGGGATGTTCTAGCTATTAACGTAATACATCTATACAGCGTGAGGCTTCACTTCTGATTTATGGAATCAATATCTCGGAGAAACTGTACTTTGAAGAAGGGTCGGTTGTCAAATTATCCAAAGAGCTTGAAAGCCTGGCTTTATTTGGCAGAGACAGCTTAGAGTCCCTTCAGGGATGGCTCTCTCGCTTACACTTAATGTCAGGACAAAAGGGATCCTTGATGGAGCAAGAGATTGGAAGAAAACTCTCAAGGGTAGCGAACTCCTCTCCTTGCTCTCATAGAGAAGCAATTTGGGTGAAACACCTCAAAAAGAATCTCTCTCAGAGGTTCTCCTGCTCATTGCAGGAGATGGAGCCAAGAAAAGCTTCAAGATTTCCCTTGTGACTAGTAAATGCCAATTATCAATCCAATGAAGTCAAGGATGCTAGTTTTCTATTGAGATCTTACTATTGAGCCAGGAAACAACAGTCCAAAAAGTAACAACTAAAAACATCAAACAGAGAAAAATAATCCCTGGTAAAAAAGTTGGCAATAAACTAACTGAAATTCCACCAGATTCATTTCAGTTTCATATACTTCATACGTAGTGTCATTTCTGTGTATTTGGGACTGTGATCTCCCGCTCTCAAGCTCAGTCCTGTCCATACTGATGGCCATGAGAGCTCTAGGACTGAATTTGGTGAAAGTCTGGATACCCAATCACCAAGACCTTGAAGTGGCCTGTTAAATTTGACTTCTATTAAATTTCAAGTTCTGGCCTCGAGTCTGTAGACGCGTTAGCAATATCTGTAGGGTTTTTGCATAATACTTCTCCCCTCCCACAACCTTTTTGCAAACTGCTTACAAAGAGAAATAAGGTTCAATTTCTTCCAAGCCCTCTGTTATACCCATAACCCCCGATATATTTGTGGCCACTACGATTTTTTTTTTCTTTTTGCTCCCAGTCCTTTAATCAGCGATCTAGAAGTGGCAACTCAGGAGACAGAGGGTTAAACAGGTGTCTAACCTTCCCACAGCATTTAAAACATAAGCGGAGTCACATAATTCACTGCTGATAAGAGGGCACACTTAGATCAAGGGCCAAGAAATAGCTTTCTCTGTACTATTAAAATAAGTAGAAAAGACAGGGACTGTAATTACATTTAAACCTCAGCCTAAAGCCCACCACATGTTTCCCACTTTCAGGAACAGTAGGCAGAGACATTTTGCCTGTTATTGTGCTTAAGAGGATCACCAGACATTTCTCCTTGAACGACTCCTTCATCCCCCCCATCCAGCAAGCACCATCCTCGTTGATGGCTTTTTCCATCAGAGCGAGCCCTCAGAGGCAAATCACTGCAGTAGCTGCTGGCTGGAAAGTTCTGTCTCTGCAGCAGCCAGCAACAAGGAGCAGAAGATGGAATGATCTGCATACTGCACAGCATTTACAGTCCAAAAGGAAAGCATGTTGCAAGTGTGAACTGAATTTCAATAAAAAAAACCACCTTGGAATCTAAACTAAAAAAAGAAAGGTTAATGACGTTTACCTCCTAAAAAGGCCAGCATGCGTATGCCAGAGGGGATGTCTGTAAGGAATGACTGATTGGCAACTACTTTCTGTACTGCTGCTGTTGAATCACCCGCTTTATAATGCAGAGCCCTGCATTTAGAGTGACTGCATAGAGGAGGAAAAACACAAAACCACACAAAACCAGTCAACTTGGAAACCTCACCTTTCTAGGAGAGATCACCCACCAAGCATCCATCTCATGTAGATTTTGGCAGGTCTAGCTCTCATCACACAAGTTAATCCTTGAAGATATGAGGCTTTAATGTCTTGAGGTTACTGTTTCCCTCGGTCACTGACTGTGCAGCTCTGATTATTTTTAGGATGCAGGGGTTTCCAGCTTTGGACGACTGTCCCTAAAGGACTACCCTAAGAGCCACAGTCAGCCAAATAAAGTATGACAACAGCTAGCGTTACCATTTACCTGGCTGTATAGCTTCACCCTCCTGACTATGTATAGCTTGGCAAAGACAGACTTTCTTGGCTTCCAGGTGTGCTGTAAGCTCTGTCTTTCCCCTAAATATCAAGACAGCTGTAAACTGGGTCATTGAGCCAAATTGAGAGCAACTACCATTTGGTGATGGGTTCAACTGAGTGCTTTTCCCCACTGTATTTTGAAGTGTCTGAAGGATGCTGGCATTAAAACCTGCAACTGGCAAATACCATACATCAAATTAAGATCCCAGAGATACACCTCAGAAAAAGTGCAGCTTACCCAGGCTGCAGAAATAAACTGCCAACCCCTATGGGAAGATGGGAAGAAAAGATCACTTTGAGCCTGGGGACAGTGTACTTCTCACCCAACTAAAGCAAGTTTTCACCTTTGCAGTCCCTCATGGTCAGGTACTATAGAGACAGAGTACATCTGACTTCACATCGTCCCCCCTTTAAGAGCCAGAAATCTGCTTGTAGCTTGTTGGCTAAACCCAAGCTAACATTAAATCAGAATTAGGCACCAACACAATGGTATCAATACAGGGCTGTGGTTACTGAAATAATTGCACGTGGCTTACAGAGCCTGAAGCAAAACTTGGATGTCCTGACTACACTCCTATTGAAATCCATTTTAGCCATTTCAAAGCTTGTTCAGGTACACCTACCTGTGATGCAGATCCAGCTGCACTGCAGTACAGACAGCTCAGCTACTACCCAAATTACCACTGGGGATAGTCAATAATTAGACTATGCATGAGATTACACAAAGGTAACATGAAGGAGGATCCTTTGAAAACCAATGCCATGCTATCATTTGAAGGACAAATGAAGAAAAAAAAATTAAAAAAAAAGACAGCAATCTTCCTGCTCATCCTTCTGGGAATGTAATTCCTTCCTTTCAGCACAGCAAAGCTCAAATATATAGGACACAGTGTGGGACAGAGGGTCAGTGGGTTACACTTATTTATACACTATCTCTATTTGGTTCAAGGACTCTCATATAGAAAATAGAAAGAAAAAAGCCTTTCCCTGATGGAGCTTTCAGCCAGTAGAAACTGAAGATAATATTGTACTTTTATGACATACAGTAGATCACCAAATTCATTTTTACTGGGGTCATAACAAAGGATTTTATCTCTAGCTTTCAGAGGTAAGAGCTGCTGCACTAATCGTATGGATCTGTCATACGAGGTGCCTGATTGCTGTTGTTTTGAGGGGTTTGTAGCAGGGGCAGCATGGGGGTGTTTGTTTTTGCACTCAGCTACATATTGGTCGAGTTCAAGATGAATCATATTGTTGCCATATCTGAAAATAATACATATTAAGGAAAAATGTATGCCTTCACATAAGCCAATGGAAAGCAATTTGAACAGTTCAAAAAAGCCTATCCTCACCTGTATTCCCTTCTTCACCAGTGCTGTTAATGCTTTTTATGATATTTCCTTTCCCCTGCCTATACATCCCTGTACTTCTGCTCTCTCCTCACGTGTATCAATGGTTTGTAGCTGTAGACTGAAAAAGGCTGTTACAGTTATACTGCATACCTTACTGTTTCCAGGTCAGCTTTCAGCTCGTGGGCATTGACAAGGCTCTGTGTGTGTTTGCTCTGAACTTTTGGGCTCATCCTTCCATCCTGCCAGGATCAATTACAAGGTTTGATGTTACAAAACTGGGTCTAGTGACCTGGGCACTTTGCTGCATCGCTGGTGACCTAGAGAAAGAAAAACAAACTCTTGATGAGGAATTTAAAAATCATCAGAAAAACAGTTTGACTTCAATGTTTAGGAGAAGCAATTAATCCACATGCACAGAAAACAAGAAACCTTACCACAATCAAGTGTGCTGGAATAAGTATAGCTGGTATACAAAAAAAATCAACAAAACTCTTCTATCCCTTCTTTAAAATCTTCCTCTATTCAAAGCTCTTTCAATGCACCTTGTTAAAAGAACCTTCTTGCTTAGACTCCAATTATATGAATAAGGGATTCTCATTCCCTTGTACAGAATTTTAAGGAAGAGAACCATGGCATCTTCTCTCCCCTCCCCGCCCNTGTAATTGAAAGAATTCAAGCTCTAGATATTAATACCTGGGGTAAAGATAGAAAAACAGCTCTAAGATTATGCACATCCTAAAGGGTCCCTGGTTTTGCTGGGAGCATTGGAAGGTAAGGACAATTAAATAACATTTATGCCTAGCTTGGCTTACATAAGAGCCATTGGAGAAAAAGTATAAAAATAAAACAATTAATACAAATTGAGAGTGTGATTATGTTATTTATCTCCCTTCATAAGAAATAAACCTCAAAAGGACTCTACACTTTCAAATCAAGCTTCCTAAAAGGCTTTCACGTAAGCAAGTAGCATTGCTCCCATTTTTACAAAAAAAAATTAAATCAGGAATTAGTCAATCTGTATAATATATATTATGCTGTGATCCATACTTTAAAGTATGTTGGCCTATAGCCAGTGAGATATAAGGTTAGGATTATGCATCAAATCTTTTAAGGACTTTTAGACAAACGTAAAGTTTCTTTCACACAAAGGCATGAGAAACTTCCTCTCAGTTTCCCCTGGACCATAACCGCATAATCCACATAGCAGATTTTTCAGCTGGGAGAGCAGTTCCCTGAAGGCAGATCGGTAAAGGGACAGAGGTCAGGTGGCAGGTTTAGGAGCTGCATGCTCAGTGTGGGTCTCACTTGTAAATCAGGCCTTTCGATTTTTGGCAGTCTGAGGCAGAATTTCATGGATATGCCCTTTTTTACAGGAGCATTTGCTCCTGAACTCAAGTTCCTTTACTGAAAGAGATGGAAATCCAGACTCTGGATAGCAAATCCTTGAACTTCCTCAAGTAGCCTTTAAAGGTTCATATTGCTAGCCTGAGTACTAAATTTTGTCCTTTAAATGTAGAGTATTACTTTGCTAGTCATTATCATGTCTTACTTGCTGCCAGAAAGTTGACAAGTGCCTTCAATCAATCCACGAAGTGAATTTTCATCATCCAGTAGTTTAACTTTAGAAACAAATACTAGTACAAATCTGTAAAAGTAGCCCATTATTTCATACACTTCTTTAAAAGGCTCCTAAAGCGTAACACTAGGAATTATGTTTTGGGGCTTTTTTCTTTGCAAGCCTATGCCCATTCAATTTTTTTCCCCTTGTTTTCTGTCCGAGTCTGTCCACTGCCTTCTGTCTGCTCTGAGGCAGAGACTACCTTTCTGTGAGATATTTGAACAGACTCCTGCAAACCCTACCTGGCTGTGATTACAGCTCTTAAAAATACAGCAGTACATGCCCTATCAGCAATAAATAAATGCATCGCTGATTCCTTTCACTAAACTGAACAATATGTTCTTAAAATTGCAGGTCATCTGATTTTGCTGATTCACTACAGGTAATCCAGCTAGCAAGAGTCAGACGAACGTTTTCTGACTCTCAAACTGCTGTTCCAAATATCACCTTCAGTGTCCTTTTATATACAAGCTCTTTAGGCAGAAGGAGGTTTACTTTAGCTCTTATGCATATTTATAATGGCCCTCTAATCATCATTGTAAACAATACAGGGAGCCTGACAAACTCTGTTACAAGAGCAATCCCAGTAAAATCAGTGGGATGTGCTTCTGATTTAGGACTTTTCCAAACATTGAGTACTTGCTGACTCCATTCATGCCATATATTGTAAATGTTTATTGGCTCATTACTTAGAGCTGTAGTAAAAAAAAAAGCTCAGTTCCACCATATAAAAAAAAAAAATCAAATGTAACTTCAAAAACCATGAGACAGGTTTTAAATCATGTATTATCTTTAGCATAAAAGAAAAAGGTTTATGGGTGTTTTTCTCTTACTTTATGTTATCTTGGTATTTATTATATGCTTTTAAGGTTAGAAACTCACTGAATTTCTTCATTTAAAGCAAAGGTCTTCAGTAAATACCTGAGTTGGGGATTTAAGAAAAACTTGAGTATCACAGGAGTGTATAATTCCATGTTTTAATATATTTTATGAAGAAGCAAAACTAAATTCATTCTTTCTTCTATAAAAGATCTATTATAATTTGCTGAATTAGACTATATGATATGTTAGTTGTTTCAGTTTAATTTGAAGAAAGGCAATGCAGAAGAAAAGCTTTACTCGCACACAGAAAATTAACACACGCTTTTTTTATGGGTTGATTGCTTTTCAGTGTTTTTCAAGTGATGACTCAGGTTTTCCTTTTGTTTATCCATCCACAATTCCCTTTTAGCCAGCTTATTTTATTTTTTAATGGAACATGTTAATGAAGTAGCATATTTTGTTAGACAAACCTCGATTTCTCCCCTCTCTCCTCCTCTCCCTCCCACAATTACAAAGCAATCACATCCCCAGAGCACCACTATCTATTGAAATTGAAAGTCTTTAGGGTATTTTGGAAGCAGGAGACTGCAAAGTTTGAACGAGGTACTCTGCTGGCAAGCTTTCAAACTTATTTGCAGATCAGGACCTCTTTTGTAAAAGTCTCCCCAGGAGGAAGGCAGTTAGACACCTGCCAGTAGCCTGCAGTGGCACCATCCCACTGTGATGTTAATGAGATGAATGAGAGCACCAAGGAGAGCTGCAATAATTACAGGGTGAAGAGCTTGTCTTTTCCTGGCCCTTCTCTCTGGGCTGCCTGTTCTATAAAGCAGGGTCTTTTGTAATACTAATTACAAATGTTAATTAAACATTTCTTTGGAATTTTGCCCTCCATTAATAGGTCAGATAAACAGGGAATAGCAATGACAGGCACAAGTCATTATCAGCCACATGAGAAAAATACCATTTATTTGCTCACTTCCTTTGGTCCCTCCAAAGATGTAACTTCTGGTTTTGCTCTGATTTATTAGACACTAAAACCACTGAAGTACAGCCTTTCTGCACAGAAATAAAATTTAAAAATTTCCTACAATAGTGGAGTTAAACGTGATCCTAAGGCCCCTTTCACTACAACTCACTGTGGTTGATATTGGCTTGACCCCAAATTTTAAACATAATCATGAATTTATCTCTAAGGCTACAAGTAACCCCTTCCAAACACAGATTTAAGGAAACATCCATGACAGCTGTTGACAACAGCACAAAATCTAACTTGATGGCTTGGTCTGGCATGAACAGCACACGGCATTTCAAATGGTTGTGGTAATCTCATTTCTAACCTGCTACCTAGAATTACAGGAGTGACCTTTGCTCAGATCAGAACACAGCTCAAGTGTTTGGCAGACATCACCACAAAAAGCTCTACCCCTTGCCCAACAGCCTGCCACAGCCAGATGCTCCCATCAAGGTTCATGTGGAGCAGTAATTTAAAACATCAGCAATGCTATTTTAGTGAAGTAACTTCTGCTGGTCCATCTCTTCTTACCTTTCCTTGTAGTCCACATTGCTAGAGCATGGAAGTGGAACAGAACAATCCTAAATTCCTTCTCTTGATATTTTTCTCAAATACATATGTGAGTTTTTAAAAAGCATTTGATCACACCAAACAGAAACATTTGAATGAAATTAAGCCAGAAGGTGCTCTTCAAGAGCATAACCAATGCACTCTAACAAAGATGGAAAGGAACCTCCTAGAAAATGTTAGTAGGCTAGGCACAGAGTTTCACTCTGCAGATACATTTCTCCTGGGCCATGTCATTTGTGAATGCAGATATAGCCTTTCTCTAACTTATCCTATTTTTATTACCGTAAGATATTTCCATTTTTTACATTTTGTAAGATAACCTAAACTCAGTTTCTGTTCCTGTTTTGACAGAAATCAGGGATTGTCACAAAACTAAGGAATTCATATTTTTCCCAATACAGTTTCATTGCTTTGACTGCAGCACACCACGTGAGAAATATTGGTAGAACAAAGCCCATAATAATATATGAGTCAATATCAGAAACTTTCGAAGACTCATGATTGAAAGGTATCTTTATTTGTGCTACTAGTAACTGCAGCCACCAGACTCCATTCTTACTAACACTTCCCTCCACACAATGGACTTCAAAAAGAGTCTAGTTTATGAATCACCTAAACACCTTGAGACACATATCATTACAGTGTAGGGTGGCCATAAGCACAATAACTAACTCAGGTTGACTTACAGATTCATAGAATTGACCAGAGTTTTAATCCTTCCTTCAATGAGAAACGTTTGAATAAGTTGTTACCATCCTAGCTCTGACTTCTTTCATTTCATGAAGTAGAAAATGTGACTGGGCAGAGGCTGGAGTACTCCCACCATTTCCAGAATGCCCCAAGAGGTACCACGAGCCAAACTGCATCCTCACAGCCTTCTATCACTATCTTGTAAAGCAAAAAGACAAGATGAAGAAAGACCTTGTCTTGCTAAGCCCATGCTGCTTAAAACTGCTATTCTGTGCTGCCACAACCTCTGTGGAATGAAGTCTCATGTGCTTTGTTGAGTCTAATAACCATTTTTTCCTACGGATGCTCTTCCGGGTGTCTGTTGTCAGCTCCAGTGGCAGAAATGCAAGGAAACTACACAGTCTAACACTGAAAACAAAGCCAAGATCATCAAGACTCTGGTCAAGGCTCTTCTAACTCTGCTGGAGTTCACAAAAAAACAGAAAAGTATCTTTCACATGTTTGGGAGTTCACTTCCCCTGCCTTATCATACCCACCATCTCAGCTATGTCTGTAATTATTCTACAGTGATTGTCGGGATACCAAAATGAACCTGCATTTAGGGAACAATATTAACTTTGAACAGAATGGTCACAAATAAGACCATGTCCAATACTAAGGCACAAGACAATTTTGATTATTCAGTCTCATTTCATAATACAGGCCACAGATTTTTTTACTGCAGAAATTTGCTTACTCCAGTCTGTAGCTTCTGAATTAGAGTACATAGTTTTCAAAAGATACTCATTCTTGTTTTATAAACTTCAATAGATATATAGCTCAAAGTGCCTTTTAATAAGTTGTTATAACAGTTAAATATCTTGATTAACATTTGCCTTTTAAGAATCTGAATTTATCAGTTTTCAGCTTCTGCACACATGATCTCATCATACTTTTTCTCTGATAAGATTAAAGAACCATGTTTTTTTCCACGTAGGTATTTTCAGATCATGACCCAGTCACCTCTTAACCTTGTCTTTGATAAGCTAAGCAGATTGATTTTCTTAAAATCCCTCACTAGAAAGAGCATGGTTTTCTCCAGAATAGAGAAGACAGTACTTCATAAAACTTCTTTCAAACACTATAGCACAACTGGTCAGAGTTTCACAGAAAAAGCATCACACTTCCACCTTCGTTTTTAAACAGCAATATGAAAATTACCGCTTACATAACAGGAGGTTGGACCTCCAAAGTACTCTCCTAATCTGAATTATCCAATGATCCTGTAATTTCTCAATTCTTCAAGAAAGCGAACAAGGCAGAAAATGAGTTTAAAAGCCAGATAATCAGTATGTTTAAACAGAAGGCACTCAAATGACTTCAACAGAACCATATCACATAACGCAAGTGATGCTCTATTTCCAAGAGCAATAGAAAGGATATAAATCATCGCAGTCCAAGCATGAATCTGACTTAATAAGGTGGTACAACAGTTTAAAAGAAAAAAAAAAAAAAGGAAAGAAAAGAAAACATTTGTTACTATCACAGTAACTAGCCTTCTGAAATATATGTTATACAAACCACAGGAGCCCTACTAATTGCCCTACACAATAAGGCAGTTCCCATCTTTCTGTAGAAAAGGTTTCAGTCTCTATAAAAGCTGAATGTTTCAGAAGTAGTTTTACAGGCCAGTTATTTAGCTTCATTTCCATTACACTTCACAAGACACCATAATAACTGTGCACTGAACGTAAGGCAATTTCTTCCCTTTCATTTTGCAGGACACCATAATAACTGTGTGCTAAATGTATGGCAATTTCCTGGGAAATCACTTTTCACCAGACAAAACTTCAACCATGCCGGGGAACATACCAGTACATTGCAGCAAATCAATGTCCGTGCCACTACGGCCACTGCTTTTATCAGATATATCATCAGCTGCTTTACCTCATCTGCCTTGCAAATCTGTCCCAGAAGGCTCTGTTATAGTCATCCTAACCTTAGCTTCTATCAATGTCATTCTAAGGAGTCTTAATTTTTTAAGTTATCACGTTGGAATACTGCCTTGAATGCAGGTGCACTTTGGTATCAGCATTTCTGTGGGGATTGTGGAAATGGATCAATTTGAAGGAAACCTCTTGATCCTTCCATATTTACCTGCCTTCTGTTTGTGTCCCAGAGCAGTCTCAGAGCAGATGACCTGCATTCCTTTTGGATGAAATTAAGACAGAAGACACTTCAAAGCTGGTATGAAGGAACTTTCCCACAAATACTTACAGGGTGGCCACAGGGTTATGCACTACAGATTCCCATGCTAACATGGACACTGTCATTTTAAAATTTAATCCTGTTTTGCTTACTCTCATCTATCAAGATAAGATGAGAAACACCTCTGAGCCAGCTGTTTACATCTGCTTTCTACAGTTCTCTCATTCCAGCATAGTTATAGAGTAGTTTGAATGCATTCAACCCAGTACATGTACGTATGCCTCTGCTTATAGAAGCCTGAGGAAGCAGGAACTGTTTTTTAAAAAAAAACAAACCCAAAAACAAAAAAAACCAAACAAACAAAAAAACCCCAAAAAAAACCAAACAAACAAGCACATCACATACATCTTCAGTTTTTCATAGACTTCTTTAACATGTGCACTTACTGTTAATGCAGAGTTTGTTCTGTCAGTGGTTTGTAGTTAAACACTCCCTATGTACCTCTTGGCATGATAAACTGTAATGACTTCATAATAAAAGTTAAAAAGCCCCACATAAATGCAGAGAAGCAAGGAATTTTTGGAGGTAAGGCTTGAAACTCATCCTTCACCCTCCCTTTGGAACTTTACAAAATGGTTATATACCAGTTTCTCCAGGCAAAAAATCTAGAAAACAGCATGACAGGAATATAAACAGGGAAAATTGTGTGTGTTCTGACAGGGTCCCAGATTTCCTCAGAATTGACATATTTACTGTCATTTTGCAATTTTCCAGATGTTTTTGTTGGAGTTTGGTCCTTTATCTCAATGTTAAGTGTACCACTTTGCACAGAGCAACGGCTGAAACAATTTGGTAAGTTTTAGAAAAATAAAAATCTATTTCACGATTTAATCTATCCAAGAACACCTTAATTAAAGAACGATGTCAGATCATGCAACACCACTTAATATCGAGTTGTGATGCCTGTAACACAAACACCATGAAAGAGCTCTGGAGTTTTAGTTGGGAACTTTATTATTATTATTATTATGGGCATTCTCTCAGTTTCAGTGGGGTTTTTTTTAGCTTGCTTTAAGGCAAGTCTCACTTAAGGGTGGTTCATTTGGCATTCCCCTGTCAGGTACAGAGGTAACGGTCTGGCTTTGTGTTACATTATGCAAAATATAGGCTTCCTTATTGATTATCGACATAAAAAGAGGATTTGGATACCAGGACCTAGCAGTGTGTGTTCCTGAAATCATGACCTTATGAATTGATCTCAGGAGACTTGTTTTCTATTTGTGTGACCTAGCAGGATTTCTGCAGTCTTCAAAACTAATGAGCAAAATGCCAGCTGAAATCCAACAGCTCTGCAGATGCTCAGCATTTTCCAAGACCAGCCCCAAATCACATTACTTTATTGAGTTAGAATCTTTGTGCTTGATTTTATTTAACATAACTTTCCAGCTCACCTCTGCAGCCTGATTCCTCACCAAACAATTTTCTTTTTAATGTTCCTTCTACCTTTTCTACCAGATCTGATACTGCTGGACAAGATTCTTCTGACCTATTGTGAAAAGCTTCCAAATTGCTGGAAGGGAATTTGGCTGAAAGATTCCCACTAAGTGCTCATGCAGTGCTTTGAAATTTTGCCTGTGAATGATTAGACAGTGGTTAGAGGAATAAAAAAAATAAAATCTATACACCAGGATGTGGTGGGATTTCAATTCCCTACAAGATACTATTTATAAATTATTCTGTATTATATTCAAGTCATTCATAGACCTTTGGTGCAAAACTAATTTTTCTTCTGCTGAAATGGAGAATATTCTGCTTTTATTGCAATAACATAGAATTCTAGAATCAGTTACTTGGAAACATCATTTCCAGAACAGTCCATAAATCTTTCAACAAGCTTTTTCATAGGAAAAAGATGCACAAAAAATATAAGATCACAAAATTTTTTTGGGGTTCAGATATTTCAATTTAAATCTATGAAAATTTAAAAAAAATAAAGTTTTAGTTGTACATTTTGAGATTAAAAACATGTCACTCTTTTGGACAATGCATTTACTGCCATAGAACACATTAGGTTGGAAGGGACCATTAAAGTCCATCTAGTCCAACCACCCCATAGTAAGCAGGGGCACCTTTATCTAGATCGGGTTGCTCATAGCTTTGTCAAACCTATACTGCTAAATAAATGAAGGTAAGAGAGACTAAAACTATTTTTACTTCTGTGTAGGAAATTAAAAGTTTTGAAGACACGCCAAGCTGTATTATCATGCTTTAGTATTCCATACGTCAGACCCATTCAGCATTTCCTATGCTACACATTAATTCAGCCCGTGTAATCACAGCCTGAGTTGGAAAAGCAAAGAATTGCTTCAGTTCACCCAGCAATTCAAAGGCAAAGCTACGCAGAACATGGGTACAATAAGAAGAAACCTGTATCTTCAGGAGCACTGTTCAAGGCTCACTCCACAGCTAAACCATTCTTTTAGTTGATGCAAAGAAAAAATTTACCCTAAATTTATCTTTTCACAGAATATTTGGAGAGGCAGCTAAAAGCCTTTGTTCTCGGGGAAATGTAAGAGCTGCAATTACACCAAGCTCCTTATGGAGTACCCTGGTGGGAAGAGGGCTCTTGTGCAACATCCTCTTCTGCAAATCCAAACAAAATTCAGGCCTAATATATTTCAGAATGAAGATGCTGAATTCCTCTGCTACTTCAGCAGAGCAAATCAGGATGCATACTTCCATACTGCATTTCAGGATGAAAGAGATCAGTGCTGGAGAAAAAGTGAGAAATAAAGCAAATTCTCTGTAGTGACAAAAGCAAGATGGGGAAACTCCATGCTGCTGAAGAATATTGAGTGTTCTGTTCCTTTTGTCAGAAAATATATTTTCTTATTTTCAGATATAACTATTTTTATCTTTTTAAGAGAAAAAAAATCTTTCACCAGAGAAAATACAGGTTTGCATTTGCAGAGACAACATAAAAGCACATGCTAACACCGAGAAACACCCTCAAGTCACTGCAGGGCAAACGAGATAACAGCAACGATAGATATCTGACATCAGAGGAACTAGGTTCAATGAAAAAGAAAAAAATATTCTCTTAAAAAGGTTATCTAGGATGGAGTAGGAGGTAGTCCTGATTATTCACAAGTGATAAAAGTTTCTCCTTCCGCAAGGTGCGTAACACTAGCAGATACTTAAAGGGTATGTCTAACAGTAACTGGGTAGACTCCAAGGCACTCTTGATGTCCACTGTAGTTACTTTATGTCAGCAAGTGGGATCATTCTCATATTTACACAAATGCTAAGCCCATGAAAGCTTCAAACTTGCACCCACATTCCAGAGTTCCACTCTATTATTAAATTCCACTTCTTTGTGATATTATCAGAGCTGTTGAAACATTAACATATTTATATTGAGTTGATTTCCAAATAAAAGTCTGATTGCAAATGACAGCAAGAGATTTAATTTCATCACGTCAAGTAAGGAGACAAATAAGACAGAAAAGGTATTACGGGTTGCATGTAATGCTACTTTTAAAGGCAGACAACAGATAAGCAGAAATCATACAGCTAAAAGAAATGGGTAATAGAGAGAAAGGAGTTGGAGAAATTAATGGTATAAAAGAAGTGAGGGTGTTTAAAAAGGCTGATACATATATATAGCATTATTTCAGTCCTCAGCCATATTTACTGAAGCTTTAAGGATGCTGGGACATTACTCATGTTTATTTCATCTCTGAACATCCATAACTTAAATCCCTGAGCTTCCCCAACTGACTTTTTATTTTCTACAGAGACCCAACCTATCAAACAGCAAAGGGTTTCTCTCTCCTGCCACCAGCCCTAAGTGACTCCTGGAGGATAATCAGTAGACAAAATACGTGTTTATAATGCAGCCTTCAAGGGACTCGTAGCCCGAGGAGGAGAGTGATCTGGCAGCATTTGATTTCACAGCACTCAAAGGACAAGCATCTCCATCCAGCACTGCCTCCCGGCCCCTCTCCTCCATACTGACTGCGTGCGACGCCAGACAAACAAAACTCCTGGCTTGCAGCACCGTTCCAGTGAGCACAGAGATCTCTTCTAGTAATTTTTAAGGCAGAAAAGGCTGCATCACCTTGAAGAACTAACCATCTTGATATTTTTCATTTTAGGACTAAGGGGCAGGGTTGTGGGTGGGAATCCAAACACACTGGTTTGCAGGCCTGTGCTAAGAAGCCAATTGAGGATAAGTGGGGTCAACAACTCCTTCCAGAGTGAAAATGCATTTGAACTCTTTGCAAAGCAGGAGAGGCTGGCTTTGTACCAGGCTGGGATGGAGTGATATCTGTGGCCTAATGGCTGTGGCCTTTGGGCGCAGCCGTGCCATTAAATCTCTGTGAAGCTCTTTCCATGAGAGGGAACAAGATGCAGCCACTTATAGGGAAACCGCAGCCTTTTCCCTCCCTACAGACTGTACAGCAAGTTGAATCAGTTACCTGATGACCCCAGAAGTTCAGCTCTCATTCTAAAGGAGAGCACCGGCTGTAGGGCAGAGCTGAGCCTTAAATCACTATTACCAGATAAAAGCCATTGCCTCAACTGGCTCTAATTCTAACCCGCTACAGGTCCTTCTCCACAGACAGAATTTAAAGAAGACTAAGCTCTACTTTCACCCTTCAGGAAGCAAATCTCAGGATGACCACCCAGGAAAACTGACACAGCAGGAGCAATCTGGCCAGCCAAGGCCAGCACTAAACATACCTCAGGGATGTCTGTGCTCTCCAGAGCCATCGATGCACCGCTTCACAACAGCTCTGAATTCTCCCTTTCTGAAACAGCCTTGGTTAGTATTCACAAGCAGAGTTCAGGAAGCCCTTTCACAGAAGCCTACCAGGAACCATTCCCAGGATCCAGGATCAGGCTAAGGAACTGCTGTGCTAGTGCTCCTCTAGAAGTTGCTTTTAAATATAATGCCTCAATTACACTCTTAAGAGAATTTGATTCTCTCTAAAGGGGAAAAAATTATCAAAATGTGTTTTTGCTTTTTTCTAGTATGTCAGCTATTTGCTCTGCAATATATCAGAAAAAGCTGTAGTTCTTAATGGTGTGGGAAGTTTAGGTCATTGTCCTGCTGGTCCCATGGCAGACAGACAAATTCAGAATCTGTTCTCTTCCTTCTCACTATTTTTTTTTCCTTTCTCTGAACAGCTTGACTGGCAGACTAAAGAATAATCCTGTTCACAGTTAATGTGCAGTAACAGGATTGAGGAAAAAAACTGACTTAAGAAGCTTTCATCTGGGTCAGGACATATCGATACCATATTTAAAGATATACACTCTGCACCCTTGTGCAGGGATAAGTGTTTTGACTGTAGGTTTAAAAAAAAACCAAAACACACCACTCAACTCCCATGACACAGCTACTGAACCATTAGACTATGTGAAACAATTTCCACCTATAATGTTTGCTTTCTTCACAGGTTATGAAGTGCTGAAAATGAGTCAATAAAATGTTTCTTTCCTATACAAAGCCAGCTATGCAATAAGGGTTTATTTTCACTGGCTCCAAGCGTTCAAAGCACAAAATAAAGTCACTGTAAGAAGCTGTGCCTGGCAATGTCAGAAAAGGGGGACCAACCTCTTAGGTCATAGCCATCTCAGAGTCACCGATTCAGACTTGTCTTTGGGAAAAGACAACTTCTGTGTTCCTCAAGGTCTTTACTGTGTCTCTAAACGTGTTTCATTAGTGGGCACCTACACCATGGATTTTATCTCTCGACAGTGTCCTCTCTTCCAATAAAGACAAGGAGGGTCTTTCTGACAATGACCTCAAGGAAATCCAACAAGTTCAAATCCCAGGGTCTTCAATTTCCTGTAGAATGCTGGATATGAGGGGTTTTTTTCATTACACTTTATTACAGTTCCAAGTATCATTAATGATAAAAACCAGTACGAAAACTGTGGCTGTTATGCTGGCTGTTATAAAGAAGATAACTTTACCAGCCCAGCTTATAAATGGCCTGAGCCAGCTTCTCAGAAGCCTTAGTATCAGTCTCACATAGCTAGCCCTGTAATACACCCACATTATGCATTTACTTTGACTGTAATCCCAAAGCCTTAAATTCAGCTCTTGCTTATGTATGTTTGCATATGCACTACTCATCTGGTTTGAGTGATGTTGAGCCTACTTATATTAAGCTTAAATTCAGCACACAGACATTTTTCCAGGAGTTAAACTGGGATTATTTTTGTAGAGTTGCAGAATCACAGAAAAGTCTAGGTAGGGAGAAACATCTGGAGTTCATCTGATCCAACTTTCTGCTGAAATCAGGGCCTTATGTCAGGTTACACAGGTACCTGTCAGAATCTCTAAAATTTCCAGTAAACAGTATCCTACCACTTCCATGAAAAACATCCCAACTGGTTTTCATGGTTCTTATATTCCCTCCCCCACCATATTCAGATGAAGGTTCCCTAACACTACTTACAACTGCTGCCTTTGTCCTGTCACTACATACCCATGAAGAGAACGCTTCCATCTCATCCGTAATTAATTTTACAGATTGGGAAACTGATTAACACCCCACAAAACATTCACTTCTCTAGGCTGAACAAACCAAATTTCTTCATCCTTCCTTCATGTATCATTTTCTAATGCTCTGAACATCTTTGTGACGCTCCATTGAATCCTCTCTAGTTTTTCAGTCTCTCCTGAACTGGACACAAAATTCTAGCTGTGGCTTATCAAGTGCCAAGTAGCATAAAATAATCATACCCCTCGATCTCCTGGCTGTACTAGAGCCCAATAGACAGCTCTATTTCATAGCTGCTAAGTTGTATTGCTGGGTCATGTCCAACTTCCTGTCTACTGAGGCTCCCAGGTCTTTTTCAGCTGTGCTACACTCCAACCAGTGAGAGCCCAGTCTGCACTGCTGCTTGGGATTATTCCATGCCATGTGCAGAATTTCACATTTATCTTTTTGTAAAAACCTTGCCAGCCCAGCCTTTCAGCCTGACAAGATCTCTTTATGGTGACTTTTCCTTCTCACATCCTACCTCTCCTTCCAGTCTTGTATCACCTGCAACCTTGGCATGGTTGACTCAAGCCTTTCATCTAGATTTTTTTTATGAAGACATTGAATAATATCAAACCCAGTGTCAGCCTCTGAGGAACTCCATGCACAACCAGTTGCAAATTTGACTTTGAGACATTGGTTACTAACAACTTTGAGCTCAGAAGTCTAGCCAGTTCTACATGCAACTTGTGACCCTTATCCTATCCATACCTCACCAGACTGTTAACAAGTATATTGGGGGAGATCATGCTAAATGCCTTGATAGATTTAAGGTAGATTATGTCTAGAATACTACCATCCTTTACTGACCAAACTGGTTTATGATACAAAAAAATGGGGCACAGCTTACCCTTGGTAAATCTGTGTCAGCTTTCCTCATTCACCCTCTCATTCTTCAGGTGCCCACAAAGAGCTGCTATGAAGACTAATGCTACATTTATTTTTTTTCCAGAAACTGAAGTGAGGCTTACTGGTTTGTCTTTTCCCAACAGACAGGTGTAATATTTTATCTTTTCCCATCATCTTGGACTCCCACAATCTCCAGGAAATTTCTGAAAAGATAGAAAAGAGCTTTGCAAAGATGTCAGAAAACCTGACACCACTGGGTGCATTCTGTCACACCTTATAGACTTGTATACGTCCAGGTTTTACAGAAGCTCCCTATTCTCACCCTGCTGTACTATTAGTGGTCTGCCATTTTCTTTGCCAGTGATTCCTGGCATAGGAACTCAGGGCTAGCTTTACCCCTTAAAACCAAGGGAAAGAAGGCATTGAGCATGCCAGCCTTTTCTGGGTCATTTGTTACCTAACTTGCTAACCCCATTCAGCAGCAGTTCTGTGTCTTCCCCATACTTATGGCTGCTACTACCACACCATCCGAAATTCCTTGGCCTCCAAAGCAGAGTCTTCCACTGCTTCCTAACAGCTGCATATGTCAAATTGAAATTTGTTCCCATGAAGTTCAAAGAAACATAAAATGCATTAGGTGGTGAGGGACCTTTAAAGGTTATCTAGTCCAACCTCCCTGCAGTAAGCAGGGACACCTTTAACTAGATCAGGTTGCTCAGAACCCCATCAAGCCTGACCTTTGAATATCTCCAAGGAGGGGCCTCCACCACCCCTATGCACAGCCTGTTCCAGTGTCTCATGACCCTCAAAGACCTTCTTCCTAATGTCTAATCTAAACCTACCCTGCCCTAGTTTAAAATTACTGTCCCTCATCCTATTGCAAACAGTTCCCTCCCCAGCTTTCCTGTAGGTCCCCTTCAGGTACTGGAAAGCTGCTATAAAGTTTCCTCTGATAGGCAGAATAAAGACACAGAGCTATTTACCTTCTTCTGCCTCTGCTGAATTCTAACAATTGTGTGCCCACTGCAGTCCAGGCTGCATGTGAAAATTATTAATGATGATAATAACAACAACAACCACCACCTATCTACATGCCATACAGAATAACAACAGGATACAGACCTACCAGATAATATCTATAGGCCATAAAAATAGGTATAAGTTCCTTATCTTCACAACACAAGGTTAATAGTATCATTATGTACTGGATAATATGGGTATCATCCTTCTTCCTATGATCTCAGTAGGACACTTTGTTTAAACCCCAATCTGCAGGAAAACTTGAAATTATTTACCTAATCCACATGACTCAGCACAACCTACCTTTCCCAAATTCCATAATTTCAGCTACATAAAAGTTGTTGGCAAAGTCAGAAGCAAGCAAATGACATTTTTAGCAATTCTTGACTACTTTGGGAGGGGTGGAGAAGGGATATTGAGATTTTTTCATAAATACTTGAGAAAAATCTTGATTTCACAACAACTAAAAAAGCTTTCTAGAACCAGGATTTTATAATTTCTTCCCTGTCCTGACCAACTTACAATATTCAAAATACTGTGTAAATTTAAGTGGTTACATACTGTGGCATGTTTAAATTTTATTATAGTTGTAGAATCCCTTTGAATTCATTTAGATTATTTATAAACATGGATAATGTTTGCGATAAACACAGGTGACAAGTTCCCCACTGAAAATTTATCTTTCATCTAGGAATATCTGAATACCAATCTTTGGATTGCAAAATTTTTCATCTAGGAAATGCTTTTGTTGTCACAGTATTTCATTCTGCCAACTGGGATTATCTCTAAGAGCGATTATTTACTACAAGGGAGCTATGATGAGAACTATAATGACATCAAATTAGCTAAAACAAAGAGAGGCCCTCGTATAACACAGCAACATCATGAGTTTATATCCCTCCAAATAGTGTGTCTTGGCTTTAACACAAACTCCTGTGAATTTGAAAATGTAAAAGTAAGCATCAAGTAAGGGTAAGTAAGGGTATCTTCATATACTAAGTATCACCTTTTTTTTTTTTTTTGGTCATTCTCTCTGTCAAAATTGTTTCCAATGGCTGGATTTTAAAGCAAATCTCAATATTGTTTAGTAGGACTTAGAAATTAAACAGTTACTGTGCTTTGCAGGGTCCTTTGATCAAGTTCTGCAGGTGGAAACTGAGGACCAGTGCCAAGTGAGAGACTGTGATTTCTACATGGCAGAAATCAGAACTGCGTTATCTCAGAATTTCTTTCCACACTAAATGCACTTTTCCAGAAGCTGGCAAAAACGAGATTTCTAGTCCTAATCCTTTCTGTTTTTACACTTTACCTTGTAATACTCCACAGTTTTGAGACTATTCAGAAACTGCAGAATTAAAAGCGTTATGCAATTGTACCTTCTCTTCTGCCCTAACATAATATTAAAACCAAAATAAAGAAAAAAACCCAAAAAACAATTTGTTTAGCTACAGTCACTGCTGTTCTATTGCAGACAACTCCACTGGTTCCCACAAGAATATTTGTAATCTTTCTTGGTATCTTTCCTAAAGTCTCAGATCTCAGAGTCAAGTGAAAACTTTCAGTAGAAAGTAAGTGTTAAGAACAGAACATGTGTGAATTTTTTAAAAAGCTGGGAGTATTTGAAGTAGTCTCAGGATTTTATGATGCTTGGCTCATGCTTTTTGAAGCTTAAGGTTGGCAATACACATTCACACTGACATAACTTGTAGCAATATTGCTGTCCTCATCCTGTTCTCAAAACTCTCAGTAATAAAAATGCCTTTTCTGATGCCAATTGTATTATGAAAATGGTTTTCTAGAAACAACTACATGAAAAGCAAACCTAATGTCTTATCTCCATGCTTGACCGTTCCCCAGGTGTCTTCTTTCAGTGCTCACCCATCTCAGACTCTAGCTGCATTTACTATGGTCAGCTTCAATTTTCCGTTTATTCATAGTGCTGCAGCTACATCTTTATGCTACAGCATGGTTCCTTTAATATGGCAGTGTATTAGAGAAACACGGTCTAGCTGTACAAACTGCCTCTCCATAACGCACTTTTTCCACTGCACCTGTTTTCTCAAGACCAAAATAAAAGACATTTTCCTAGCTACAATTTCTCCATGTTCCTGCAGTTTCTTGGAATAGAATGTGGGTAAAACACCCTGTGCAAATTCATCCAAAACCCAGCTAATGTGAGGTGAAAAAGGCATTGTCTAGGATCCAAGAAGAATGAGGCCTGACTAAAAGTTACCCTAGGAAACGCTTCATAAGATGATGTCATCAATATTTGCAAGTTTGATCTCTTCCGGTTGTACAGAGACACGAACAAAGAGAGTGTTTTGACTTTAGAGACTTTGGGATTTGCAATAAAGGTTTTTAATGTCATTGATGTAATTAAATTACACCACTAAAACAAGAAGCTACCTTTGCAAGGCTTTTCACTAAATTTACACAGTGGTCCTGAAGTAATTGAGACCCACCTCCCCCCTTTTCTCTAGTTCGCTATCAAGTAACAACATAGATAGCAAATCAGTTTTATTTTATCCTCTATGTTCAGGCAGCAGGTGAAATAATTCAGCTCTGCAAATGCCGTACAGATTCAAATTCATCTTCATGAACTTCAAGTCTACACATTCCAAAGCAAGAAAAAAAAAATAAAAATGCTATTAATCGAAATTCACAATTCAGCTTCACAGAACAAAAAGGTTTTGCCTCATTTCACATTCCCACACAGCATCATTCCTCAGACAACCATACCACAGGACCCTGCCTCTGGAGATAGGAAGGCACTCAAAACTGAAACTCTCAGGCTGGTCCAAAAGCATATTTCTGAATCATACGTGTTTGCAAGCTCATGCTTCGCACTAACTCCTTACTGAGCAGGCTGTAGCGCTAAAGCATTACTCACGAAACCGTGTGCAACGTACAAGCAATCTGCTTGATGCCTTGGGCAAGTAAATGTGGAAACAGAGTGGGAGAAGAAAGTATTGCTTGGCTTTACAATGCCAAAGCTTTCAGCTTATTGGCCCTTGAAAGATGAGCGATTGTAACCAAGCACATTTCTCTGTAGCGCACTTTCTACTAGGGAAAAGCATGGTTTGAATAGCCCACATTTTCAGGGCTCCTCTAACTTTCATTTTCCCTGGATTACTGCGAATGTTCCCATGTGCTGGAAAGGCACAACCAAAAAGAATAAGATGTCAGCAAAAGAAACAGGCAAAAGATGGTGCCTACATTACTAGGGTAAAATTTTTTTCGCTTTCACCTTTCACTAATGTGTTCACATACTACCGCTGGCGTTACTAAGGAGCTCTAAAGCTGAAAACCCAGGACAGCTCGGAGATGAAAAGAGGCTGAGGGAATTTATGTTTCACGCCTAATTCCTATCAAGTCTAATGAACAGAAATGATCTACTAGCCTTTTAGAAACGAGAGAGAGGGGAACAACAAAACATTGCCAATGTCTGCTGAGCCAGGTTCAATTTCAACTAGTATGAGTATTTGTCATTTAAACATAGTGTCCCAGAAGCTGCCAAGCTGACAATGCTTTTCAGTTATAAGAAAGGCACATCTGAAGTTTCTCTTTTCCTGAAGGGTGACATCTGAGTGGCAGAATCTGCTCTCTAACTTCAAGCATCTGCACCATCTCTTTTACAATGTAAGATATCCATTGTGTCATTTGGAACAAGGTAAGTAGATGCTCTTTACACCTCCTGTTAACTTGGGCAACAGTCTTGTTGCCACAGATAATTAAGAATCACAGTTTACAATCTGGACTTGCGTAGAAACAGAGAGCATCTTCTTTTCTGTTTTAACTTCGCGTCTTGGGAACTTTCCTCCAATATTAGTAGTCATCATTGTTAAACACTCAGCTTATTACCACTCTCCTTTTAAGTGTGTGGTTCATAACAGCCATTACAAACACTGCAACAGAGAAATCTTTCTTTCAGGATAGGTCATCGCTTCTCTTGCAAGAGGATTGCTATGATTTTTCCCTCCATGGAGATGTGCACTCAGAAATGTAGTGGAGAACAACATCTGAGCCCTGGAACAGAATTGCTGGATGTGGATCCCACCATCACACTGTCTGAACTTGTGAAAATTCATGGACAAAAAGCTATCCCTTCTACCTAGCCCCAATTACCAAAAGTGTCCCAAAACCCATTTCTATCACAACTGGGCTCCACAGGCCAAGTCATATTCCACCCCTTGCAGGCAGGACTTCACTCAATCAATAAGGCTACACCATGTCTTCATGATTTCCTTCTCACAGGAAGGGACACAGCCTCCTCCATCCTTTACCATCTACCAGGTTCCCTCCTCCTCTACATGCCCAGAGTCCTGTGATCAGCAGAAAGCTAAGGACAGAGCTGCAAAAATAACTGTGCTGCTCTTCCACAAAATAGAGGGACACATGCAGAAGGATTGGTTTTCTGCAGAAACTGCAAAAGGCTCCTCACATTTGCTCAGTGCTTTGCACAGTGCCCTCAGCAGCACATGACTGACAACAATCGGTACTTTCAAGACCAGTCCATGAGAAGTGGAAAAAAGGCAGGGGGGTAGGGGGGTGGG
>VXBZ01006563.1:5699-64647 GCA_013399135.1 Heliornis fulica
TCTCTCTCAAATGTGATTCCCAGAGGCCTGTGACCGGCGGTGATTGGCCCAGCTGGCCTTGTCAGCTACAGGCTTTGGGAGTTTGGCTTTGGGAACACAGCTGGGATTTAATCTGTTGGACCCCTAAGAAGCTTCTATCTGTTTCTTAAAGAAGCCACCCCGCAAAACCAGCACTTGTAAAGGCACACGTGTGCACACACATGAGCACGTATGCTCAGGTAAAGGTCAAGGCTGCAGCCTGTGAGCCCTCAGATGGGGCTCTGGAGGGATGTTTGGTGTGAGCAGCTCCACAGAGAGGCATGGCAGCGGTGAGCTGGGTGCTGGTTTTGGTGGCTTGGTATGGTCACACAGCTCCAGGGCATGCTGCAGGACCCTCAACAGTCAGCCCTGGTTCAGGTTGGGGCCACGTAAAATCATGGAATGACAGGAGTTGGAAGGGACATCTGGACCCCCCTCGCTACAGGAAGGACATGGAGGTGCTGGAGTGTGCTCAGAGGAGGGTGATGAGGCTGGGGAAGGGTCTGGAGAACAAACCTTCTGAGGAGTGGCTGAGGGAGCTGGGGGTGTCTAGTCTGGAGAAGAGGAGGCTGAGGGGAGACCTTATTGCTCTCTACAGCCATCTGAAAGCAGGGTGTGGAGGGGGAGGGGCTGAGATTTTTTCCTTAGTGACCAGTGATAAAACAAGAGGAAATGGCATCAAGTCCCACTAGAGACTTTAGATTGGTTTAGATTGGTTGGAGCTTTAGATTGGATATTGGAAAAACTTCTTCCCAGGGAGGGTTGTCAGGCATTGGAACAGGCTGCCCAAGGAGGTGGTGGAGTCTCCATTCCTGAAGGGATTTAAAAGACAGTTAGATGTGGTGCTGAGGAACATGGTTTGGTGGTGGATGGCAGATTAGGGTGATGGTTGGACTTGATGATCTAAAGGNTGACCCCACCCCTCAAGTATTTATCAGCACTGATAAGGTCCCCCCTCAGGCATTGGAACAGGCTGCCCAGGACAGTGGTGGAGTCACCATCCCTGGAGGGATTGAAAAGGCAAATAGATGATGTGCTGAAGGACATGGTCTAGAGGTGGAGTAGGCAACTTAAGTTCATCATCTTAAAGGTCTCTTCCAAGACAAGGGATTCTATCATTCTATGAACTGCACACAGCATTCGATGTGTGCCCAAACCATGTGCACAGGTCTGGGAAGTCTGAGCATGTGTGAGGTGTTTTCATAGCCTGTTTATCTGATGACATCAGGATGCTTGTTTCATGGTTGAAGCAGTGGAGAACAGCATTTCTTCTGTCACTGTATGGAAAAAACATATGCTGGGGGATATCGAGGTGGATAAGAGCATGAACATCATAAAAAATAAATTAGTCAATTTATGCATGTCATGTCCATCAGGAGTATTAAATATGGTTATTTAGATGCAACCTCCAGATCACAAACTCTCTAAACTGATGATTCATAAATGCTGGGAGGATTTACCAAGGAAAAAAAATCACTCTAAACCTACCCTGTCTCAAATCATCTTCTCCAAAACATCAGTTCCGAGCCGTGGCAGGAGACAGGATACTGGTCCAGCCGGGCCAGTGATCTGACGCACATCCCCCTCCTCCTGTTGTAAAAACTACCCTGTAGCTGGAATAATTAATCACCTGGAAATGGCCCAAACCCGAAGAACAATGCCACCGCTCTGAGCACATATTTACTCAGTCAGGGGAAGCAACAGGACAAAGGGCTTTGCTCCAAGCAGAAACTGGGTACACAGGAGTGGAGCGAGAGGACAGTGCCTCCAAAAGACGTGGTGGGACTTCCCCAAAGCCACCGAGCAGAGTCATGGCGAAAGTGGCACCAGCCCAATGCTCCTGGGCAGTGCTGCCCATCTGATACTAAGTACACTTAACATTTGCAGGAGACGTGCTGTTGAGCAGGATTTTAAATGGAAATGGGGCCAGAGCAGAACAGACTTCACTTTCTTTAGAAGTTTGTAAGCTGTTTCTACTGTTTTATTTGTAAGGTATCTCAGGAACAAGGGGTCAGGCCCTGCCCTCGATGCTGGGAAGCAGAACTGATGTGTGGGGATACCGGTGATGGAAGTATCAAGCCCGAGTTTCCCACAGAAACACACAGTGGTGGGTTTTGCTGGGTAAGGAGACATGTGGACTGCCAGATGAAGGGCAGGGCTGACTGAACAAGTGACTCCTAATGCTGCAAAGATTGTGCTGTGTGCATCCTGGGCTGCTGCTAGCATGAGGGGGAGGTAAATGACCTTCAGACCTAGCTGAAGGTCAGAGGACACTTTCAAGAGTACGGTCTTCACCAACTTGCTTTCTGCCACTAATCCAGAAGAACTGGCCTCAGCCAACATAGGTTTTATCACACAGATAAAATCCTGGGCATTAATTGGGCATGGATTTTTACCCAAGAGCATGTTTTACCCTTCCAAGAAAGAGTGACCGTGTTCTATTCAAATGAAGACATGGCATTCAGTGGCAGATCATTGGAATCGGTCGCCCAGAGAGGTGGTAGAGGCCCCATCTCTGGAAATATTCAAGGTCAGGCTTGATGGGGCTCTGAGTAACCTGATCTAGTGAAGATGTCCCTGCTCATTGCATGGTTGGACTAGATGGCCTTTGAAGGTCCCTTCCAACCTAACACATTCTATGATTCTATGGTTTGGGAAGGTGACCCACGTTTGGGCCAAACACAGCTGGTTTGGTACAGGGAGAGGTGTTCAGGAAAAATACAACCATCTGGTAATGTAGAGGGGCTCCCACCAGGCTGAGCCCTCAGGCCATCATGGCAGAGACACGCAGGCTCTGTGCACCTGATGCAGAGGTACCCCAGGCAGCAGCTTCTGAGCTGGTATGGATGGTGTGTGGGCAGCTGTGGAGGACAGCTCTGCTGACTAGCTCTGTCCCAAAGAGGAGCCTGGGGGGGTCACCTGGTGCAGGCTTTAGACATAGAGAATCCCTTGGGTTGGAAGAGACCTTTAAGATCATCAAGCCCAACCCCAGCCTCACCCTGCCTAGTCCAACTCTAGATCATGTCCTTCAGCACATCATCTATTCACCTTTTCAATCCCTCCAGGGATGGGGATTCCACCACTACCCAGGGCAGCCTATTTCAACAAACCTTTCAGTAAAGAAATATACATATATATGTATATATATGTATATTCAGAAAAGAATATATGATGAGATCTCTAAGGAACAATCCATGTTCTTCTCTAGATCAATAAAAGCCATGACCAAAATCAGAGGAGGAGCTGGGTGGGCTGTGCTTCCCCAGACCCCAGGGCAGCACTTCTCTAGAAGCCCTCAGCCCCACTTCCCTCTACCCCTTGCTCTGTGTCGGTGTCCAGGTCCACTTCTGGTCTTCAGAACCTTCCCCCTTCCACTGAAGACACACAGCTCAGGGCAGGCAGCTTACAAAAATAAACCAGGCAGCTGCAGCCCTGCCGAGCCCAGGCTTTCCTTTGTAAGGCAATGGAGCGGCCCAGAGCCGCGCGTCATTAAGCACGGGGAGGGCGGTGGGGGGAACACTTGTTTAGAGGGTGCCAGCCGCCCGTCGTTGATAGACAGCACGCATCTGGCTGCGGGTACCGGCTCTGGAGGGGTGCTGGGGCGGTTTGGGACGCTGCCAAGGGAAGGGAAGCCACTGCACATCCTGTTGGCTTCACCTGACGTGACCTGACTGGGACGTTGCGTTTGTTTGGCTGGTTTACGTTGTTTATACGTGCAGCAAACGAGAGGGGGGATGAGCCTAAGGAAGCAACCGCGGTACCGCCGTCCTGTGCCTGGACAGCCTCTATCCCCCAGTGTAGGGAGAAGCTGTTTACACAAGGAGAGTGTGGCTGGTTCCTTAAAGCATCTAAATAAAAGCACCATCCCTCTGACCTGCTGGGACAGATGCTCCTACAGCCCATTCCCTTCTTCTCCCTGTCATCAGGGCTGCGTTACCTCAGATCAGCATTTACCACAGACAGACAGAGCGGATCCGTGGGATGGGGTAACTCGTTCCTGCAGCTAAGCCCCCTGTGAACTCGATTTAGCATCATCTGTCTGCTTGGAAAGACCTTGTTCAGATGGAAACTTCACAGATTTAAGTAAAACTCTTTGAATCCGGTGAGACGGATTTCCGTGAGTGCCCGCGGACTTGCTCTGAGTGCAATTCCTTGCTATCTGTCATACCAGCCTGGTTTCACTTCTCTTCCACCTGGAACCTGACACTGTGTGACACCATAAAGCAAGGAAGCTCTAGTGACAGTGACTCCAGCACAGGTGGCTCTATGAAGGAACATTTGCTCTGGCAGGGCTGTGACAGCCCCAGGCTCACGTTTACCGGTTGGTGCGCAGGCAGAGAGCACCTTCGCTATGCTCGGCTGCATCCCAGTCCCTGAGGGGTAGGGCATGTGGGTGCTGGAGCAGTGTCCCCAGGAGACCGGGAGGGGGCAAGCCCAGCAGAGTTACACCAGGTAACCAATTCTGAACTGGTATTTTGGGGTTTTCACAGGGAGTTTGCACTGATATTTGCTTCATTTTAGAAGAGCTCTTTGTCGTGGTTTTGGCTAGGGCAGAGTTAATTTTCCTTCTAGGAGCATTTTGGAGTTGGGATGAGAACAGCACTGATAACACCCCGATGTTTCCAGTTGTTGACAAGCAGTCAAGGACTTCTCAGTTGTTCATATTGCCCTGCTAACAAGAAGTGGGCACCCAGGGAGCTGGGAGTGGACACGGCCAGGACAGGTGACCCAAACTGGCCAAAGAGAGCATTCTATGCCCATTATGTCATGCTCAGTATAAAGGTGACTGGTGCAGGAGGAGGACATGGCTTCAGAACATGTGGTTTTGGGTACGATCTGGTTCTGGGACAGCTCTGAGCTGTCCATGTATGGTCTGAGGCGTACGATTCAGTAAGAAACTACATCCTGTGTCACCATTCTCATATATTTTATTATAAAGTCCTGTCATCATTATCTCTCTTTGCTGTTCCAGTAAACTGTCCTTATCTCAACTCATGAGGTTTGTCTGTCTTGGTTTTCTTTTCTATCCCTTCCCCCCCCCATTTTGGAGAGGGTGGCTGTGAGGTGTTCAGCTCTCAGCTGGGGCAAAACCACAACAGTCTTAGAAACACCTCATGGAGAGGTCTTGTTATCAGCTTTGCTTAGAATCACAGAACCATAGAATGTGTTGGGTTGGAAGAGACCTTAAAATGCCATCTAGTGCAACTCCCTGCAGTGAGCAGGGCCATCTTCACTAGATCAGGTTGCTCAGAGCCCCATCAAGCCTGACCTTGGATATCTCATGCCCATCATTTCCATTCTCCCTGTAAGATTTCCTCCACCCTCCAAATAAAAATGGTCACAACATCTCTCCATAGCCAGACACAGCAACGCTCTCCCAAGGCGCACCGCGCCATGGCACTCCGAGGCCTTCCGGACAAATAGGGAATCATCTCATTTTCTCCAGCCAAGTGTGGCAAACCCAAAAGGAAGCTGTAAAAAGCTCAAATACAAGGATGAGTCACACCACGTAGGCCGGGGCAGAGGAAACCTCCAGGGAAACAGCTTTTAGGGAAAAGGCATCTTGAACAGTACTGTCTGCAGAAGCCTCCTTCCTCGTGCCGGCGGTGATGTGGCTGTGTGGAGCGGGGTACTGCAGCACCCCACGTCCAAGAGCTGGGCCATGTGGGTCCATGTGTACGCCCACCATCACAGGGGTGCCCAAAGTGTGCTCCCAGTGTGGTGCTGGGAGGAGTGAGGCAGTGTTTTGGGGCAGGGGAAAGCCCCACGCTGCCGATTCAGGGTTGTTTTGTGCCGTGTTTTGTAGGATCTGTAGGAATTTGGTTCAACATCTTCCATCATGTAACCAATCTGCTGGAGGGAAAAGGCTTGGGCAGCGCTACGGAGAACAAGGGATGGCATCGGTGTGTTCCCCGTGAGGCCCAAAGTGCTGCTGGAGGCTGTTTGTAAGATGGAAGCACTGAGCCATTCCATTAAACTACCTGGAGAAAACTGGGAGCTGGGATGGTGGGGCTGTGCAAACTGGTGGGAGGGTGTGCAAGGGAAGGTGACTGGGAAGGGGTAAAGGTGGAACAGCCCCAAAAGCCTATGAAGCAGGAGCCAGCTGCCAGAGTCACACAGTACATGTGTGAAACAGCTAAAACCAGCCTGAAGAATGCAAGTGTTGAGGGGAACTGAAATGGAAACTAAAAACGAATGTGAGAGGAGCTGGGCCTGGCACCATGGATGCCCAGGCAGCTGCATGCGAAGGCAGATGCCTCTTGTGAGCCAAGGCAGTTGCTCCTGCAACTGGAGGTTTGTTCTCCAGACCCTTCCCCAGCCTGGTTGCCCTCCTCTAGATCCGCTCCAGGACCTCCATGTCCTTCTTATAGTGAGGGGCCTAGAACTGAACCCAGCACTCGAGGTGTGGCCTCACTAGTGCCGAGTTACAGGGGCACAATCCCCTCCCCAGCCCTGCTGGCCACGCTGTTTCTGATACAGGCCAGGATGCCACTGGCCTTCTGTGTGAAGAAAGCAACAAAAGAAAACGGCCCTTCAAATGCTACAGCAGGTTGGGTGGCGTTATTGCAGTTATTTATTTTTTTTTTAGTTCTTTGAGAAAAAAAAATAAAATGGGAGGGGACAAAACAGATTTGCCTGAGCATAAAAATACAACTGAAAACTGAAACTTGACAGCAGGGTGAGAGATAACATCTTAAACGGGCACATGCAAAAAGCAAGCGCTACAGCAAACATCCTCGGCACCCGTCCGGTTTCCTGCCGCTCCCCCCACGCTTCGGGGTAGAAACTGCAAGGGGTTAATAACGCAGCACCCCGGTTAACCTGCAGGAGGCTGCCCGGGTTCCACGGTCCTAAAAGGTCCTCTTCTCCTAAGCAAGTCTGGAGAAATAGAGGCAAAGGTGGTAGGTCAAAGGGGGAGGGTGCGGTGTGTAAACCAGCTGAGAAACCAGACATTGGAGGAGCGGAGGGCATGGTGGCAGCGCTGTCCTGTGTCCTCTGGAGAGCAGCTGCTACAGCAGCAGTCCTTCCAAAATTCAACTGGGAGCAGTGACTGATTCCTCACCAGCATTAGAGTGGGCACAAACACGTTGAGGGGACTGGGCAGTGCTTGGTGCTGCGGGCAGTGGGACATCACTGCGTTCTGTTCCGGGTACCTCACTGCAAGAAAGACATGGAGGTCCTGGAGCGGGTCCAGAGGAGGGCAACCAGGGGAAGGGTCTGGAGACCAAACCTTCTGAGGGAAGGCTGAGGGAGCTGGGGGGGTTTAGTCTGGAGAGGAGGCTGAGGGGAGACATTATCCCTGCCTAGAATGACCTGAAAGGAGGTTGAAGAGAGGTGGGTGATGGTCTCTTCTGCCAAGTGACAGGTGATGGGATGAGGAGAAATGGCCTCAAGCTGCACCAGGGCAGGTTCAGATTAGATGTTAGGAAGAAATTCTTCACTTCAGAGTCGTTGGGATGTGGACCAGGCTGCCCAGGGAGGTGTTTGAGTCCCCATCCCTGGGTGTATTTAAGAGATGGGTAGATGAGGTGCTCAGGGATATGGTTTAGGAAAGGACAGGGATGGTTGGACTCGATGATCCTAATGGTCTTTTCCAACCTGGTCACTCTTTGATGATGTGATCCCACCTTTTAGCTGTTCGCAGGCATGTGAGAGCAGAACTGGCCCCAGGGAGGGACTGATCACCAGCTGCTCATCAAAAAAAACAATACACCCAACTCAGTGAGGGCTTCCTCTGCCACTCCCAGAGAAAAGCTCCTTCAAGGAGCTGTAATGTCCAGAACTTTACACATCCCCAGCCTTACAGCAACCCCCTTCTCCTCCTCAAAAAGCCCAAGGTCCCGGGCAATGCACCACCGGTGGCAGCGGTTGCTGTCGGCCCCGTGTTTCCTTCCTCCCTCCCCACCACTGATTTCATTGTTGTTGACAGTAAAATCCTGCACCTGCTGCTGCCACCACAGAGGAGGAAACTGTCCTCCAAGCACTGGCGGTCACCAGGCTGCTGCGGCGGGGAGGCAGCGCAGCCTCTCCAGCAAGAGAAACACCGACACGTGGGCCAGCGAGTCTGGACCATCGGCCCCTCCACATGAAATCCAATCATCAGAACTAATTAAGGGACAGGCAGCAGGAGCAACTAACATGAGACAGTGGGGATGAAGCCAATCCAGCCTGTCACCTGTGTTACCAGGCGGGGTGCTGCCATGAGGGTCACATTGATGATGGGAGGGCAGTGGATGTTGTTTCCTGGATCTCAGGAAGGCATCTGACACTGTCTCCCACAGCATCCTGGTGGGCAAACTGAGGCAGTGTGGTCTGGAGGGCAGAGCAGTGAGGTGGACTGAGAACTGGTTGAAGGGAAGAAGCCACAGAGTTGTCATTAATGGGTCAGAGTCTGGCTGGAGGCCTGTGACTAGTGGAGTCCCTCAAGGGTCAGTACTGGGACCAGTATTATTCAATGTATTCATTGATGACCTGGATGAGGGAATAGAGTGCAGTCAGCAAGTTTGCTGATGACAACAAGCTGAGAACTTTGTCTAGTGACACCCCAGAAGGTTGTGCTGCCATTCAACAGGATTTAGACAGGCTGCAGAGCTGGACTGGAAGAGATTGAATGAGATTGAACAAGAGCAAGTGTAGGGTCTGGCATCTGGGGAGGAACAACCCCAGGGATCAGGATAGNGGACAGGCTGAGAGAGCTGGTGCTCTTCAGCTTGGCGGTGACTGAGGGGTGACCTGATTAATGTTTATCAATATGTAAAGTGGGAGTGTCAGATGGATCTAGGCTCTTCTCAGTGATGGCCAGTGATAGGACAAGGGGCAATGGGTCCAAGCTGGAGCAAAGGAGGTTCCATGTGAATGTAAGGAAAAACTACATCACTATGAAGGTGACAGAGCCCTGGGACAGGCTGCCCAAAGAAGCTGTGGAGTCTCCTTCTCTGGAGACATTCAAGACCAATCTGGACACGCTCCTGTGTGATTTAATCTAGGTGATCCTGCTCAGGCAGAGAGAGGGTTGGACTAGATGATCTTTCCAGGTCCCTCCCAACTCCTAATGTTCTGTGATTCTATGTTGCAGGGGCAGGGACCGCTTCCCCCAGACATCTGAGGGGGTGAGCCAGGGGTTCCACCCCTGGCCCATGTGTTCACCCTCCCGAGGCCAGTGCTCCCTTCCAGATGACCACCAGTCAGCAATGGGGAGGTAGAGGCTGGAGCAGAGGGCACGTGGCAGCACCGTTCTCCATCTTTGGGGGAAGCACTGAGGGCAGGAGAGAAAGAAAAGGGAAAGTGACAGGTCTTGGGTGAGAGGGGAACAACTGAAAGGCAAAAGGTGGTTCCTGCTGGCCCAGGTTGAAGCCCTGCAGCAAACCTGGTGACTCCAAGGTGCCCTGAGGAAACCCAAGGCAGTTTTCCTACTCCCTACAGACGTGTCTTTCTCCAGTTTCCCCAAGAGCAGAGGGAAGGGAGTTTTTGGCACACAGGTTATGTACAGCCACAGCTCCCAGCTCCTTCCAGCAAAGGCATGTCAGGACATAAGCCATTCCATGTGTCAGGACATTCACCACCCCGGTGCTGATCCCGCCAAGGGAGCACGTGTGTGTGTGCGTGTGACAGGGAGGGAAGGAGGGCGATGGCCAGGTTCAAGCTGAATCACTGGTATCTCACTGGTCATCACTTGGAAGGGGATCTGAGCATCAATGTGTCCAGGGATCTTGATGGGCTCCAGGAGGCCATCAGGGGCAGGAGCCTGGGTGGTAACGTTGTGTGACTCACAAGCACACCTGGATACATCGGCGCTTGGGGCCATGGTTTTGGGGTGGGTTTTTTGTCATGTTCTCCCTCATTTTTTCCATTATTTCAGTTGAGTTACAGAAAGGATGATCCTGCCTTCAGAGGAGTTCTCCAGCCTCTTCCAAACCCAAGAAAAAATGTTGAGTTTCTTTTATTAGCTCTCCTGCCAAAAAATGGACATGCCTGGGCTTAGCTTTCAGGGTCAAGGGAACAGGAATCCAGCTTCCCCCAAACTGTAAATTCATTCCCTACACAAAGGTATATACACTCCCCCTATGCAAATACCACCCACCTCAGGGCACCATCAGCTCAGTAAAGACATCTGGAGTGGGAGCAGAAGACCATGTAAAACTACCCTCATGCCATGTGTCAGACTGGCACCTTTTAAACCCCCAAGACCCCGTATTTGATGCCTGATTTCCCCCCTCAAGTGCTGGAACCGTTTACACTTTGGTGCCTTCTCTGGGTGAGGGTCAGCTGACACTAGTCCATTTTGGGAAACACAAGCCCAGGAGATAGAGGTCAGGGATAGCTGAGGGCAAAGGCACCCAAGGAAAAAGGGGGTGATTCCTCTCGTGGTGAATCCCCAAATGCAGGAGGAGCCTGTGCTCTATAATCTTTTTGTTAAATACCACCTGCCACTCCTCACGTTTCCTCAGGCTTGTTTCAAAGCAGGTCTCCTCACAGCTACATCATCTTATGTGATGCCACAGGGAGCCTTCAGCTCCACCAATGAAACCCCTGATCTCCCAAGGATCCCAGACATGTGTCATCATCACCCTGTGTCCACCCAATCCACGGCACAGTGAAGCCACTGAGACAGAGCCCAGAGAGGCACCACATGATCCACGGGTACTCAAAATTTGACTGAACAAGACTGAGCAACCTGATCTACCTTAGATGTTTGGAGCAGGAGTTGGGCCTGGTAACTCCAGAGGTCCCTCCTGACCCAAACTGTTCTGCAACTGTACAGTTACTGTCAGTTGGCTCTGAAAGACAGGGATGTTATCCTATGGATTAGAAGCTCCTACAAGTTTGAGAGAACAGGTGCCTGGAGAGAAGAGAGAGCTCTCACTAGGTCCTCATGGAAGAAGATGATGCTGTGCAGGTTAACCCTTCACTACTAAGTTCATAAGGAGACCAGATGCCATCATCTGGGAGAGAAGGAGGCTGTGAGAGTGCCCTGACAGAGCTTTGGCAATATCCCACATGCCAGAGAAAACAAACACATGGACACAGCCCAGATCCTGAGCAGGATCAGTCTTCTCAAGTTCTACTGTGACCCAGATGAATTTTCTCCTACCTGAGTCCCATGGACAGTCCTTTTAAGGAGATTAGACTTCCCCAGGGACCTTGGTATAGAATCATACAGCCATAGAATGTGTTAGTTTGGAGAGGACCTTTAGAGGCCATCTAGTCCAACCCCCTGCAGTGAGCAGGGACATCTTCACTAGATCAGGTTGCTCAGAGCCCCATCAGACCCTGACCTTGAATATCTCCTGGATGGGGCCTCCACCACCTCCTTGGGCAACCAGTTCCAGGCATCATGGCTCCTCATTAGTGGAGCTCCCCCAAAAGGGTATTGCTTGAGGTGGCAGAGCAGAGGCAGCACCCTGGCCACAAGCTGTGTGGGTGCTGCAAGGGGAGAGCCCAGCCCTTATGTCCCTCCTGGCCCCAAGGTCAGGGAGGTTCCCACAGCCCTATCTGCTGGTCACATCACTGATATTACAGGGGGATGGCCAGTAGGTCAAGAGAGGTTCTTCTCACCCTCACTCTGCCCTGGTGAGACCTCACCTGGAATAGTGTGTCCAGTTCTGGGCCCCTCAGTTCCAGAAGGACATACAGCTCCTTCAAAGAGTCCAGTGCAGGGCCACCAAGATGATGAAGAGAGTGGAACATCTTCCTTACGAGGACAGGCTGAGGGAGCTGGGTCTCTTCAGCTTGGAGGAGACTGAGTGGTGACCTCATTAATATTTATCAATAGTTAAAGGGTGTCGGGAGGATGGAGCCAGGCTCTTCTCAGTGATGGCCAGTGATATGACAAGGGACAAATGGTCCAAGCTAGAGCAGAGGAGATTCCATGTGAATGTAAGGAAAAACTACTTCACTGTGAGGGTGACAGATCACTGGAACAGGCTGCCCAGAGAGGTTGTGGAGTCTCCTTCTCTGGAGACATTCAAGACCAATCTGGACACATTCCTGTGTGATTTAATCTAGGTGATCCTGCTCAGGCAGGGGGTTGGACTGGATGATCTTCTAAGTCTCTTCCAGCTCCTGATACTCTGTAGTCAGCATGGTGACATTACACTGGTGTTTGCTCACTGCTGGTGTTTCCAGAGCAGAGAATCAAGTGCTGGTGGTGCTACCACAGGCTGTTATGACAGTGAGGTTTTGCCAGCACAGGTAACAAAGGTGATCGGCCGTCGCACCTCAGAAGACCCGCCTGGCGTCCCAGCCCCAAGCAATAAATCCTCCTTTGCAGCTACACCCCACCAGTGGTTGGTTATTCTCTTTGATGGAACAGTGTTATGGATACACACTGTAACTCCCGTGCTTGGAAACCTCTTGGCAGAGCTTCAAACACATAAGCCCTTGGAAGAGGGAAATCTACCACGCTGTTCCCAGGGGTGTCTGTGTCTCTGACCGCACAGGGTGAGGGTTAGTGGCTTTGCAGCCCAGCTGGGACAAGATGTGACCATGTAACCCGTGTTAGCTGCATAAAGGTTAATGCACAGGTTAAGCTGGAGGTGCAGCTGCTGTCCCCAGTGAGCAGCAGGACTTGGCTCTCACCCAAAGTGACCCAGGACACACGGAAAAGGCCGCTCAGTCCTCACTCCTCTTTGCCAGCCTTGTTGGAAGCACCAGAGTGAACCTCAGGACTGAGAAAGTTGCAACATTCCACCACTAAGGGCAGATGTCATCACAGAATCACAGATTTGGAAAACTCCTTTCAGTTGGAGCCCCAAAAGCCAGAAAAAGAAACCTGCCATGAGACCAGATGCTGCAGACATGCTCTAACACCCCCCCACACACATGCAAGCTTCTTGAGGAAGTCCCAAACCTTGCAGCCTCTGGACCCTGGAGAAGAGTTAGTGCACAAGCACATGAATGGGCCAAGGGACCAGAAGGTTTACATACAATGACTTTAACAATTGTTATGAGTTCTCAGCTACACTTTAAATACTGCTCTGGGCATCCACCTCCCGCCAACCCAACCCAAAGCTCAAAACCTCTTCTTCCCAGGCCACTGGGCAGTGGGTGGCAAAACAAGTTTCACACAGACTTGCAATGATGTTCAGAATAGCTGCAGCAGGTTAAGAACAGCAAACCCTACCATTTGCTTCCACTTCTCCGCTGCCCATTAGCCCACCTCCCTGTGGCACCACCATCATTGTGCACATTACTGCTCACCAGCCCAAAACACAGAGCTCTTGTCTCAACCATCAGATCCAAATGATAACCACACCTGAAGGACAGGACCTGAAGGTGTCCATGTATTTTACATACCTGAATCAACCCGTTCAACTTCCAAGAGCGTGAAATACTGCAAGAGCGTCAACGGTCTCAACTTGTGGCCATGCCTGAGACAGCCCAAAGCGCACGGCGCTTGAAGCTATTGCTTGAAACTCTAAGAAAAGAGATTTTTCTGGACAGGGAAACTGTGAGCAAGTGAAACAGTGATCTACCAGGAATGGGGTGAGCCCGTGTTGGGTGGGAGATGGACTTTCACAAGATCCCCTTCCATGAGATGCCTTGCTTGAAGCCCAATCATGGAGTAACAACAGAAGAGATGCCCCAACTCCCAAGCTCTGCACGTGAGGCCAAACTTGAGTACGCCACCTTTAAGCCCTAGGTTCCTCTTTCCACTTCAGGCTGCCTCAAGCAAGGTTACTTCCCATCCTGTTCGATGGGTACTCCAGAAAATTTAAAGGCTGCTCACTCTAATTGCTCGCTCTGAGAGGTCACATTCACCTATCAAACCCACGCCATCTGGGGCTTCTGAAAGATTAAAGAGAGACAAACAAGAGGATTATTAAAAATTTAACTATATACCATATTTATTATCAATCCACAGGATAATCTGATTGCTACATGAGCTCATAAAAGCTATTTCACCTTTACAAAATTAAAAAAAAAAAAAATGTGCCACAAGGATGTAATAACTGCCGATAACCAAGGACTGAATCTTAAAATTATAAATTTGCTGTAGAAAAGATTAAAAAAAATTATATTCACTTTAGAATTTTACTTTGAATAAAATATTCCCCTGTATAAAAAATAAAAAAGCTTGCTCTGGTTAGAATTAGAGTATTTCTTCTTTTTTTTTTTTTCTTTAAATCTGGGAATTTGCATAATATCTCTGTAATAGGTTTCTTTGTTTTTCTTTCCTATTGTACCACGCGGCATTCAAGCATAGCAGATTAGAAACAAACATGAGAAAAGCAGTCTTAAAACGTATGAAATCCACATGGGAAGTTTTCAGCTTCCTTTCCTTTCCTCTATTCTTTAAAGACACTTTAGCAAGAATAGCCTCGACAAGAATACAGGTGGGGAGGGACCTTCAATGTGCCATTAAGTAGAGCAAGGTAATAAAAGGCCTTTCGTAAGTGCTTTCTTAATAAGGTGCAGAAGCAGACTGCAACGTTGCTAGTACTGCACTATGTACAATATTCACAATAGATTTTTTTTTTCTTTATTTAAAAATATTCCAGCTAGTTCACATTTTCTCTTCCATTCTGAGGCTTTCAGTTCCATCACAGCCTTGACAGCAAGAAGCGCAGCAGCACCACTTCCCCCTGTGGTCGGTTGGTCCTCTTACGAAACACCGGAACCTGCGAGCGGGCCAAAGTTCTTGGGTTGTTTTCCTATGTAGCAACCTTGGAAATCCACCTGGTTCAGGTGTACATACTGACAGCTGGAATCCTGAGTTAAAAACACTCCGGCACCGGAGTCGGGCACAGCAATGTTTTATATTGCCAAGGCTTCACCTTAGATTTGTCTCGTGTGTGCCAAGGGATGCACCTCTCCTAGGGAAACTCAAGATACAAAACCAAACAAAACAAAGCTAAAAAGAACCCCCAACACCATCAAAGGCTTAGCAGCTCTTGACTCTGGACTGGGTGATGTCTGACGTCTTCTTGATGACGCTGGCCCGTGTCTCGCGGTCTGGCCGGCTGCTGCTCGTGGAGGCTGTGGACATTACTTGTGGCAGAGGGATGTCCGGGAAAGGGGGCCAGGAGCTGTTGTAAGGCAGTGGGCAGCTTTCTTCTTTGATGGTGACTTGGAGGTCAGGCTTGTTGGCTACAAAAGTTGCCATGCTGGGAAGCATGTGAGAAGTGTTCCTCATTCCCAGATTGCTGAGATACTGTTTGCCTTCAATGTTCCTCTTCTGCCAGTGAAGTCGTCCCTAAGAAAGGAGGAAAGACCACATGAGTGAATTCAACTTTGTGAAGTGCTCCAAGCAGCAAGATGAAGATAAACATCCACAAACTGCACAGGAGTTACTCTACTCCTAACAGCCTGAGCCTCTAGCTGCTGGCTCTGAATGTCTTTGCTTTCAGCTGCTCTTCTCTTTCCGAAGTCACATGTCTAAACCCTGGTGGCTCTCCAGTACCCAAGAGGTCCTGCCCACCCTTCTGGTGGAAAATAGAAGGTTTATTCCCTGTATGCCAGAGACAAAAATGGACACCACACATGCAGAGCTTCAAATGGAAATGCCTCCATTACCGGGAGACAGCAGGCACAGAGACCCAACACCTCTCAAAGAGCACCACCCAGACTGTCAACACAGGTGAGGCCACTGGGAAAACCACTGTCACTTGCTGGTATGTCCTTCATGACAGAAAGGACGTTTGTCAAGGAAAAGATGAGTATCCAACCTCCTCCCCATCACACATGCATGTTCTGTCTCAGGTTTGGGGAGCTGGCATAGAGCCTCCACCCTAAGCAAAGCACGAGAGACTCAACCAAGAGAGGCAGCTGTGCTGTTTCACAGCTGCACAGCCTGCTGTTCTCCAAGGAGGAGGATTCAGAGAGTTTTCTGTGGGGCAGAGCAAGGAGAGGGACTTGCAGTAGTCCCTCTGCAAAACGTTGCTTGAGCACACGGCATCTGTGTGGCCTCAGTGAGCTTCACCCTCCAAGCACTCATGGAGAGAAGCAGGTCTGGTCGCTCAATGGCAACCCCAAAAGCCAAGACCTGTTTGCACAGGTGAGGCTGAAGAAACATTCACCAGGTGGCTATTTTCTCCACAGGTTCCTTGTGCTCAGCAATACCCTGCTCAGGAAAGCTTGTTGACTCACATACCTCCAAAATTCAAGTCCCGTTTCTATCACACGTGCAACCATTTCCTCCAACTGTACAAATTCAGGTGCCATTTACAGAAAACAAAGTGAGAGCATGCTTTCAACCAAAATAAAATACTACTCAGCAACATCAATCCATCATATNTCACCAGGTGGCTATTTTCTCCACAGGTTCCTTGTGCTCAGCAATACCCTGCTCAGGAAAGCTTGTTGACTCACATACCTCCAAAATTCAAGTCCCGTTTCTATCACACGTGCAACCATTTCCTCCAACTGTACAAATTCAGGTGCCATTTACAGAAAACAAAGTGAGAGCATGCTTTCAACCAAAATAAAATACTACTCAGCAACATCAATCCATCATATGAACAAACTAGCTGGCACCACTGATGGCCCTCCAGAGCACCTTATCACGCACAATAATCTCACTGTCATTTGGTCAGATGAGGAGGAAAGAATTTGCAGAGATAGCCACTCTGACAGACAACCATCCAAACACCTCTCTCCCTGGAACCTTCTTGGTTTGTTTTTCTCCCCCAGCAACTACTGAAACAAATGCTCTGATGGTAGAGTGAGTTTCAAATGGAGAAAGAGAAAGAATACTTCACAGAATCACAGAATGTCAGGAGGTGGAAGGGACCTTGAAAGATCATCTAGTCCAATCCCCTGCCTGAGCAGGATCACCTAGATTAAATCACACAGGAATGTGTCCAGATTGGTCTTGAACATCTCCAGAGAAGGAGACTCCACAACCTCTCTGGGCAGCCTGTTCCAGTAATCCATCACCCTCACAGTGAAAAAGTTCCTCCTTATATTAAGATGGAACTTTCTATGTTCCAGCTTGGAACCATTTCCCCTTGTTCAGGACACTGTTCTTGAGACCTTGCTCCAAAGTGCTAAATATCCAGAAAACACTTACCTCTGCATTTTCTTCATCACTTGGAACACTGTCAGTTGTTTCACTTTCTGTCAAACAAAACAGAAACAAAAAATGAAACTCACCCTATCCTACCTACAGCACCAAATAAATCCCAGCTCAGAGACCCGATGCAATCCATCTCGAGGCCTGATGCACCTCCAACAAGTGGAACCAAACCAAGAGTCAAACCAACAACCAGGACACAGCAGAGAAGCACAGAGCCCTGTCACTGTGATAGCAACCAGGGGTTAGAGGGGGCAGCTGCACTGACCATTGGTGTGCCCCACTAACACAGCTGTACCCTGGGACACACAGCAATGGAGAGCCAAGGGGTAGATCTGTGTTCCCTGAGCAGAGGGAAGAGCCTCCTGAAAGCAGGGGATGCCCCTCTCTCCCTCGCCTCCTCCTGGCAGCTCCAGACCTGGCAAAGAGCAAAAGTTCTGTCCAAATCCTTATTTTTATCTCCCTGCACAACCAGCAACAACTCCACCCCGGGGAGATAAGTGTGTTTTTGTTTCATGGGCTGTTATCTCGGCCTGACGCCTCACGGCCTTGTCACTTCTGGCACTTATTAGTGTTTATAATTTGCTCTTGTTTTGCTTTTGCCACCCGTGCCTGGCCTCCCCCAGCCTATTTCTCAAACCTTCACCCACTATTGAACTACCACTGTCTCCTGCCCCACTACCTCCTCCCATGGCCCACAGCCAGTCTCATGGCTTCAACCAGAGCACCAACACAGGGCCACAGCTCCAGCAGGATGGCCACCCTCCTGCACCAGCATCCCTCCCTTGCAGAAGAGCCTGAAATCCAGACCAGGAATCATCCAGACCCTGAACCAACAGGAGCCCAGAGGCCTAGAAATGATAAGACTGAATGAAGGCACAATGTGGTGGGTAGCAGGCAAGAGGAGCTCTCAAGTCCTGATTTCCATTCTCTTCTCTGTTACACGTTTCAGTCCCTGCACCTCTGAGACCTGGCCAGGCTGGAGAGCTGGGCAATGAGGAACCAGATGAGGTTCGATAACAGCAAGTGTAGGGTCTGGCACATGGGAAGGAACAACCACAGGTATCAGGACAGGCTGACCTGGGGTGACCTGCTGGAGAGGAGCTCTGTGGAGAAGGACCTGGGGGTCTTGGTGGATGATGGGTTGGCCATGAGCCAGCAGTGTGCCCTGGTGGCCAAGAAGGCCAGTGGGATCCTGGGGTGCATTAAAAGGAGCGTGGCCAGCAGGTGGAAGGAGGTGATCCTCCCCCTCTACTCTGCCCTGGTCAGGCCTCACCTGGAGTCCTGTGTCCAGTTCTGGGCTCCCCGGGACAAAACAGACAGGGATCTCCTGGAGAGAGTCCAGCAGAGGCCACAAAGACAATGAAGGGCCTGGATCATCTCCTCTGTGAGGAAAGGCTGAGTGAGCTGGGGCTGTTCAGCCTGGAGAAGAGAAGGCTGAGAGGAGATCTCATCAATACCTGAAGTGTGGGAGACAAAGGGAGATGGCCAACCTCTTCTCAGTGGCCTGTAGGGACATGACAAGGGGCAATGGCCACAAGTTGGACCACAGGAGGTTCTGCACCCATGTGTGAAAGAACTTCTTCAATGTGAGGGTGATGGAGCACTGAAACAGGCTGCTCACGGGGGTTGTGGAGTCTCCTTCCCTGGAGATATTCAAGACCCATCTGGACATCAACCTGTGTGACCTGCTCTAGGTGACCTGCTTTGGCAGGGAGGTTGGACTCGATCTCTGGAGGTCCCTTCCAACCCCTGCAATTCTGTGAAGTGTCAACTACAACCCTGCCTTCCCAGAGAGAACCTCGTGCTCTGCCCTGGACATAACACACATGCTAAGGGTGCACACACTGTGCCTTGTCCCAGGGCACCCCAAGTCCTTCTGAAGCAAGGAAGCAGCCAGCTCAGACACTCAGGACTACTACTTCCAAAGCCAGATCCTCCCCAGCTCCCGAGGCTCTGCCGCAGCGTGCGGTAAGCAGAGGAGCAATCCAAAAGGTTGTATCGAACTGTCAAGCCCTGTGAAGGTAAAACACTCTGCAGGGCTTCTCATGCACTGGCCCAAGCAGAGGGAGATGTGCCAACATGATTAAGCTGGCTAATTAAACCATACTGGAGTGGGGGAGAGGCAGAAATTAATCTGTGCGAAGCAGAAACGGCCCTGGAGATAGAATCAATAGGAGGAATCCACACTGAGACAAGAAACAGATATTCCCTGACATGAAGAAACATGTGGCAACAAAAGACGTGATGCAGCTGAGAAGGAATCCATCCTTGGTGTTTATACATAACAAAATGCTGAGCAAGAGATAGCACCAGAGTTAGCAGAGCCAGGGACGCTGGCCACACGGGCACGGCGAGTTGAGAGAGGTTATGTCAGTCAAGAGGTCATTTCAATCAGTGTTGAACACAACAGGAGGTTGACAACAGCCTCAATACTAAAAAAAATAAAAATGGATTTCATAGATGTCAGTGGAAATATGAGAAAACTCACCAGGGCCACTTCTATCATTTGCCTGAGTAACCTCAGAAAGGAACTAGAGGTGTTTTTGAAATAAACCAGATTTATGTAGGACAGCTGATACCTCAGGGTGCTTTCTTTTTTCGGTGGTGTTGCTTCAGGAGAGCTGAACTAACTGTTCCTGCACAGCTGTTAGGGTTCTGAGCTTTCCTGCCATTCAGCAGTAGAGCTGACAGAGCGGGCAGCTCAACCCAGCAAAGCCACGAGCACAGGGCAGGGCTCCTGCAGTTCTCCAGTACAGGTCTGCGTGGAGCAAGACAAACCCAGGAACAGTCACGAGACTGTCCTACAAGTTTCACAGTTCTAACAAACCACAGAACCCTGTCCNACAGAACCTTGTCCTCTCTCCTCAGGGGCAAATGAATGCTGGTTTTTAAAGAAGAAGAGGTTCGTGGGACAATTCAGGCTGGAAGGGACCTCAGGAGGTCCTGCCCATCTCCTGCTCAAAGCAGGAGCTACAAGATGGTACCAGGTTTCTTGGTGCCTTATCTAGTCAGGTCTTGAAAACCTCCAAGGATGGAGACATCACAGCCTTTCTGGGCATCCTTCCCCCACCGCCTGTGTGGTGAAAGAGGTGACACTTTTCCACACCCAACAGGACCAAGTTTTCTTGTTTCAGTTTATGCCTGCTGTTCCTCATCCACCCACCGCTGCGAGGAACCTAGCTGTGCCTTCTCAATAGCATTCCTGCATGTAGGGCAGGCTGCTATGAGGTCCTCAGAACTATATCCAGGCTGAACAAACCCTAGTCCCTCAGTATCTCCTCAGAGAACGACTTCTCCAGCGCTCAATCATCCTGGAAGCCCTTCCCTTCACTTGGTCCCACTAGTCTCTTTCTTGGACTGGGGAAGTTTAAGGGTGGCCCAAATACTGCAGAAGAATTGTGGCCAGTGCTGAGTAGAGGCAGGAAAATCACTTCCTTAGATCTACTGGCCATGCTCCTGAAAGCTGGTGCCGTTCTCCATGGCCAGAGTGCTCTCCTGTTTCATGCTGAGCTCACTGCCCACCTGCCTTTCAGCAGAGCTGCTCCCCATCCCATCACAGAATCACAGAACTTTAGGACTTGGAAGGGACCTCTGGAGATCATCTAGTCCAACCCCCCGGCCAGAGCTGGATCACACAGGAACGTGTCCAGGCGTGTCCAGGCAGGTATGAACGTCTCCAGAGAAGGAGACTCCACAACCTATCTGGGCAGCCTGTTCAGCCCTGGCTTCTATCACTGCAAAGGACTCTCCCAACCAGACACAGGACTTGGCCTCTGTCCTCGCTGAATTTCGTATGGTTTCTGCTGGCCCATTCCTGCTGGATCCCCAGGTCTTTCTGGAGAGTGGCCTTGGCTCTCAAGCTGATGCCCCCTATTCAGTGTCACCTGCAAACTTTGCAAGTGTGTATTCCAACACCTCTTCTGCTCATTCATACATTAAATACAACTCGTCCCAGGAGAGACCCTCCACTTCTTACTGTCCTCTAGCTAGAGCAACCAGGCTCATCAAGTCCTGCCTTCATATGCATTCAAAACCACATCAGTGGCATGAAATCATCTCCATGTCATCAGAGTTCTATAAGTCAGGACAGCTGAAGGCCACCAGGATATTAAGCAGTGGAAAGGAACAGCAGAAGTACTTCAGTCATGCCTCATTTTCCTTTTGCAGACTTGCTGTGTTGACTTCATGGGAGGCAGTTCATGACTTGCTCATGTCAAGGTGGTTCTCCTGTCACCAGACCACCCCTCTCTACCATGCCAGCCCATGCAACCATCGTGACTTCCAAATCAAGACAGTGACTTTTGTTTGCACTCCAAGAACTTAGATTCTGTAGCTGAGGTTAAAAGAAAACATCTCTGTCATGTTCACACTGGAAAAGTTTTGCAAGAAGCTTATGGGAAGAGGACAAATGCTTCAAAGGTCCCGTCTCCAGCTGTTAATGAGTTAACGCCTCCCTACGCTCTGCAAGGCCCTTCGGAATTCTTTGACCATTACAGACTAAACACACTGGGAAGAGTAATCGTTCATCACCATGCATGAGACTACTGTTGGAGGCTATTCAAAAGAACATCACACTATTCTCCCAGACCCAAAGATAAAAATCCCTGATATATATATTTTATAAAAACATGTCTGGAAGTGATTTCAGCCTAATGCGTAAAAGGCAAAACCACGTATAAAATAATTAATTGCATGGAGAGCAATTAATACTTATGTTTGCCTGGAAAGATTGTATCATAGAATCATAGAATTTTTAAGGCTGGAAATGACCCCTAAGATCATCCAGTCCAACCATTAACCTACCGCCACCAAGTCTACCCTTAGACCATGTCCTCAAGCACCGCATCTCCCCGTCTGTTAAACACCTCAAGAGATGGGGACTCAACCACCTCCCTGCGTAGACTGTTCCAATGCTTTTTGTGTTTTTACCCAGTCTCCTGAAGCTTTCAAGTTAGCAACATCTTAAAAAAGGAAGGACAGTTGGGTCTAAGACTTTCTCTAAATTCAACTGAGGCTTTGCCCCACTTCCTATAGAAAGAGGTCTTTAATGACCGCGGGGCAATGCGCCCACGTGTGCATTTGTGCTGGGTCTCACCTAACAACTTCTGAACACGCTGTCAGGCTCCCAACTTCCCACCAGTTTGATGAAAATAAGGGATCAGACGAGAAAGCATTAGCACCCAACTAAGGGGAAAATCTTGTTATGTCATCCCTCTTCAGGTATCTGAGAAGCCAGATGGGAGGCAGACACTGGAGGCCAGACACCCGTAGCTCCGCTGCTGGCACGACCACTTGTTATCGGTCCCTACATGGCTGTTCCAGTCAGCAGACTATTTGTAACGTGACAGATCTGACTGCCCCAGGGCTGACAACTCCACACATTACACACCAGTCAGCATTACACACCAGCAGTGCAGCCCTTAGTACTGTATGCTCACTGCACTGAGGAAACATAAGGAAGGGAAGACTCTTCATCTTTAGTAAGTCAGGGGGCAAGAGGGACACACTACATTTGCAGCACTCATCTGTGCCACTGAAAATATCCCTTTAACAGAAAATGAAAAAAAAAAACAAACCTCTCTGCATTACACCTGAAAAGGTTCTTTTTCCACTGTCACAGGCTAAAACCTGGAGCTTACATTTCCAACCTCAGATCTGCTGAGCTGTCTCCCAAGGTGACATGAGTAGAGGACTGTGAGTCTTTGAGTTTCATTAAAAATGCAGAAGGCAGCTGAACAGACATGTCTGGATCTTTGCTGGCTACCCTGGAAGAGCTCCCTTTCCCCCACCCAGTGTCTTCCAAACATTTCCAAAAGCAGAGAGTAAAGGAACACCAGGATGCTTACCTGCGTAAGAGGAGACAGGGGAGATCTGTAGGGGGTACAGCTGGCTCATGCTGAGGGGCTGTTCATCGCTTTCTGTTGTCACCTCTACGACCTGGCAAACATCAGGAGGATTGGCAACTATCACCTGCTCCTCGTTGCTGACATCAAGGTGCGGCTGCCCTACAACTTGGGGTTAGAAATGACAAACTGATTACTCTTAACACCTCAAGCCTGTTGGGAACTCAAAGAAGCTTGGACCCTGCTTGGTATTTGTGTGAGTCTCCAATGCCATCCCAGCAGTTCCTTCCATGCTGACCCCCCTTCTTTCAATGGGGCTTCCAAAGGAAACCAGTGGGAGTTATTTAGTGACATTATATTAGAAGACCACAGCCACACTCCTCCTCCACCCAGAAACGTGGTCTTCCCAGTACATACAGACCATAGCAACCTCTCCTAATTTCAGACAGCATCCTCACTCAACAAGCTGCCAACATCCCACGGCCTCTGGATGCTGTGACATAAACCATGCACCAGAAGATCAATACTGCACACACAGTGTTGTAAAACACAGTGGGACTCTGGCTCATACATGACATGAATCTGTGGACAATTTCACCTCCAGCTAGAAGCTTATTCTCACTGATCCTTGCGATGCCGGTGACAGTACGTAGAAAAGCATCGTTGTACCTGTAGTCTGTAAACCCACAAGGTCTGTGGCTGAAAGCCACAGTCTGCTTAGTGATTAAGAGAGGGTATTCCCCTATCCCCTCAGGCTACATGGTATTTAACAGCAAAGGAATATTGTTTATTTCTACAAAGTGAAGGCATTGTGGACTGTCTGCAAGTGCCCTGAAATGCTTTGCAGACGTGAATTGTGCTACACAACATACTTTTGAAACAGGGGAGTAAACTGAGGTACTAAGAAGTTAGTGGGGAAAGCAGAACTCTGGTGAAAGCCAGAATCTCACTTCTCCAGTGCTGCCTGGGACAATTCCCTCTGCCTTCTCCAAGTCCCTTGTCATTCCCAGCAGTATGGACACATGACAGCTGCACTAAGGCAGCGGGGAGCTGAAAGCCACTAGCTGAACTTCAAGAGCTCGTGGGGATGAAGCTGCCTTGGAGGACAGCTAACCTCAACCCACAGTTATCCAAGAGGAAGGGAAGGACTGTAGGTATTCTTTCTCTGGAACATAAAGCTCCAAAAAGCTCCAATCTTCATACAGAGAAAGTCTGTACAAACACTGTGCTGTGTTGGTAGGAATTCAAACTGCATTTTTTTTCTAGACCCACAACAGGAAAAAAAGTCAATGAGACATGGTAGATGTTGAAACTCTTCTGTTAAGTGACTTGAGTACTGTAATTATTAATTTCAAAAAGGTAGAAGATGGCATCTACTCCAGGATGAACTAAGATAAATATACATGAAGGCACATGTATACAGATACAATCCATTCCTGCCCTCCATCTTTAAGTGGATAAAAAAGCACGACTTTTTTAAAAAGAAAAGTGACAGATTTACCTCCCAGAGAAAGGCTGCCAATCATTTTGCTTTATGAAGTGCTAGGTAACTGCTGGAAAGACCCCCAAAGCTGGATATGTATTTTATAAGTCAATTCCAGCATGAAAAAATTTACACAAATAGTGGAGAGTGATTATTTTTAGAAGCCGAATCATTATAATTATTACAATTTTGTTCCAGATATTTTGTTTCCACCAGACTTCAACCTTTCCTGGCTCTGAAACAACCTGCCTCTTAGTGTGTGAGGGGTGGGGGGAAAAAGCACACACACAGAGTTAATTTTTATCTGGGAGAAACCAACATTGTGCAACACCGTCAGGGTATGAGCAGGCCATCTGCGCTGTTTTATCTTTCCCCTCAGCACCTGACAAATTCTTACCCACCCTAAGAGATAACTTGCACAGCAAAAAATTACTGCTCCTTTGGGCAGTATGCCACCACTTTCCCATGAGCTGCTTGTCTCAGAAACACTCAGGTGGTGCTTGTCTTTCCTCCGAACCTGCTGACTTCCCTCCTTTCTGCAGCACAGACCTACTTTACCCTTTTCCCTGTTTACAGTGAAATCCTGCTTGCAGTCCTAAATGACTCTCTCTGGTCTGAACAAACAGCACACTTCACAAGCCATTTATTAAAAAAACCCTGGATGACAGTAATGCACCCAAAGCCTTGCTCTTTTACCCCAAAATTGGGTTCCCTGAGTCCTGAGAATAACAGAATCACAGAATCACTTGGGTTGGAAGAGACCTTTAAGAGCATCGAGTCCAACCACAGCCTCACCCTGCCTAGTCCACCTCTAGATCATGTCCTTCAGCACATCATCTATTCACCTTTTCAATTCCTCCAGGGATGGTGATTCCAGCACTTCCCTGGACAGTACAGAAATTCTTCCTGATGTCCAACCTCAATCTCCCCTGGTGCAGTTTCTAATCATTTCTTCTCATCCTACTGCTTGTTACCCAAGCCCTTAAGATGCAAAATCAGTTCTGTTCCTCTGAACTTCTTGCTTGGTTTCCACACCAGACCTTTGGCCATTATTAGATGTTGATGTTCACAGAATCACAGAATGACTAGGTTGGAAAGGACCTTTAAGATCATAGAGTCCACCCTTGGGTCCTGTCCTGTAAATCAGTGAAATATTCTAAGGTGCAACATACATTCATCTCATCATAAAATCAAAGAGGTGTTCGGGATACTGGAGAAAACGCAGATGTCTGCAGCAAAACGATTCTCTGATGACAGTGGGGACTTTGGGGGACACAAGGTAAGTTCCAGAGACTGCTGTTAATTGAGCTCTGTTTGACTTTAAGGCTGTAAAACAAAAGTGTATGATGCGTCTTCCCCAGGACTGCACACTGGCCTTGGCATGTGTCAGGTTTGTTTATGAGTTGGCAAACAGGAAGCACTAATAGCACTGCAATGCACTATATTCCTTCCAGTTATAAAACTCTCTGTAATAGAAAGAACAGTAATCATGTTCTAACACTCTCACAAAGCAAAATAACTGATTAAATGAGCCGCCATGAAGAGAGGAAAACTGCTCACAAGCTCCTCATCCACGAGGGAAATGACTATGCAGAGCCCTGCCACCTAAGACATGGGCATGAAAAATAGTCACTGCACATTATTTCTGAGTTCTTTCCAAAAAGAAAACTAACATGTTTTTCAAATACTTTTCTGACATATATAAAAGTGGAATACTAGAGAAAATGATATATGGGTCACATTTCTAGGAGCTCTTGCTTCAGTGACAACCTCAGCCAAAAAAGAGCTGTCAGAAACCAGCCCAATTACTCTACTGAGCACCAATTTTTCACATGTGGAGATGACAGCTAATTCCTAATGTACCAGTTGCTAAATGCAGCTCTTCACTGATCCCTGTTGTTAGCTCAGTGATGTTAAGAACTCACTCTGCTACTGAGGTGACAGTAAACAGAACCAAGTTCCTCTGTTTCACCTACAGGTTTACACTCCCCAAAACAATACCCTATACAAACTTCTGCTTGGAGTAATGGGAAACCACCAGCCAACTGCAGTTTAACTCCCATCTGAGTATGTCTGTAAGTGCTTTGGTCCCAGGGAAACCAGCACACTGTCACAATGCTGCTCGCTGTCTCTGGAAGGTGGAGCAGACATGGGACCAGGGCATCGCGTGGCTTGGGCTAGTGACAAATGTGTCGACCCGACTGTAAACTGTGGTGTTCTCCACAGTGCAAAATGTTGACATAAAGCTGACATAAAGCTTCTCATTTGGCAGTCAAATGAGTTTTGGAAGTCACCCACATGCTTAGCGTGTAAGAAAACAGAGGAGCACTTACCTACAAAGTTCACTGTGCTGTCAACTTCATTTTTTATACTGGAGGACAGGAAATAGTCAGAACCGACATCATTTAGCCCATTAATCCCAAAAGATGATTCAACTGGCTCTTGCTAGAAGGAAAACAGTACAGTTGGGTCAGTGTTGATTTATTTTAGGAGTCTGGACTCTATCTCTTTGTTCTGAGCTGGTAATAAATCATATAAATTCTGCCTGCCATATACCCCCTGCTCTATGCTAGACACAGCCCCAGAATGAACATGTTGGTTCTCCGAGAAGTAGCTGGAGTTTACTCCATTTCCAAGCTTCTCCTTTGAAACAACAGCTATTTTTACTTTTTCAGATTTAGAGTGAGCCTTCAGAGAGCAAGAAATTAGCATGCTATTTACTATGAGAGATTAACATTTGGAACAAACATGGAAGAAACATGGCTTTAAAACAGAACTCTATTTAATATTCATCCTCATTCCCTTCCAAACATGCTGTATCTCTTTGCACTCCCTGAAAGGAAGCCGTAGCTTCTGTACAGCAATTACTAAATTCCAGCTTTAATTCTTCTCTGCAGCAAGCCTGAAAGCAAACCAAAGTGTTTACACTAAATACAGCCTTTTAGATCACATCATAAACATTACCACAGGGCAATAGCGTTGGGAAAACACCACCTGTTCTGCACAGACCCAGCTTTCCACAAGAGGCATCTCTGTAGGTCTGGTACGCTCGAGTGGGAATCTAAAAAAAATCCCTTCAGAATAGACACCAAGGAGTTTAATTCCATAACTCCAGTTCTGGGCCCCTCAGTTCCAGGAGGACATAGAACTCCTTGAGAGAGTCCAGTGAAGGGCCATTAAGATGAGGGTGGAACATCTTCCTTATGGGGAAAGGCTGAGGGAGCTGGGTCTCTTCAGCTTGGAGGAGACTGAGGGGTGGTGACCTCATTAGTGTTTATAAACATATAAAGGGGGAGTGTCAGGAGCCAGACTCTTCTCAGTGATGACCAGTGATAGGACAAGGGGAAATGGTTCCAAATTGGAACATAGAAAGTTCCATCTAATACAAGAAGGAACTTTTTCACTGTGAGGGTGACAGATCACTTAAACAGGCTGCCCAGAGAGGTTGTGGAGACATTCCTCTCTCCTTCTTTGGAGACATTCAAGACCAATCTGGACACGTTCCTGTGTGATCTACTCTAGATGATGCTGCTCAGGCAGGGGGTTTGGACTGAGTGATCTTTCGAGGTCTCTTCCAGCTCCTAATATCCTGTGATTCTGTGATCTCTTTACAGGGCTGTAACACATTTCAAGGATTACCTACAGGGCCAACCTCCTCGCTGGTACTGGCTCCCTTACGGGGTTGTCAGTTACAGTCTGAAATCTTGTGCTCTTACTCTGGGCTGGCTGTGCCAGTCCTGCAAGGGAAGCTCTGACAGAGACACCTGCAGAGAGGTGCAGTGCTGCCAGCTGGATCTGATGCCACATCATTCCTGTTTTCACAGCTCTAAAGCACTTTGGCACTGGCAGGGCGAAGGTGAGTCTCCAGATTTGTGATGGCAGCACTTCACAGTACCAACTAACCATATGAACTTATCACAGGGACAAAGAAGTGGAGATAGCCTGACAGGTCTGGATGCCACAGTCAAAGAGCTGTCCCTTCCACACAAGTCTGCACCTTCCGGGCCATGATGCAAGGCGCAATGCAAACATGCACCCTGCCTCAAGGCCCCTCTGCACATCACAAGGGTGCAAAGTTAGTGCTAATGGCAACCAGGTCTTCGATGAGCTGAACCCAGTTTGTCAACCCACAGGTCAAAGAGCCGGAAAAGATAAAATTAGCTGTTATTGATCCACAGAGAAGCACTGACTGTAGAGACAGGTTAGGGCTGCACACTGAAGGCCTGAAGCCTCTGGTGTTGTGCAATGCCACAGTAAACAGAGCAGCATCCATGGGAGACCTGCACATGTAACACCAGCGAGGATTTACTGAGGTCTGGTTACAGGGAATCACAGAATCACAGAATATCAGGAGCTGGAAGAGACCTCAAAAGATCACTCAGTCCAAACCCCCTGACTGAGCAGGATCATCTAGAGTAGATCACACAGGAATGTGTCCAGATTGGTCTTGAATGTCTCCAAAGAAGAGACTCCACAACCTCTCTGGGCAGCCTGTCCCAGTAATCCATCACCCTTACAGTGAAAAAGTTCCTCCTTATATTCAGATGGAACTTTCTATGTTCCAGTTTGGAACCATTTCCCCTTGTCCTATCACTGGCCATCACTGAGATGAGCCTGGTTCCACCCTCCTGACACTCTCCTTTACATATTTAAATTATTTCATTACCCCTTTCAAGGGCAGAAACAAATGCGCATCAAGGTACTCAGGTGATGGCGTCAGATCGATGAGAGGACTCAGACACTGGCACAGATGGGTGTTAAATCACCTCAATTTTCAATGTCCAGATGCCTGTGGGGAGCCTAAGCCAAATGCATGGGGAAAGGTGTTATTTAGATTTTTTAAAATGCCTCAACAAGGATCTGCATGCAGATTCAAAAGAATACATGCTGGGTAAGGCAGAGATTAAGCCTCAGGCAGGCAGTTCAGCCCTTAATTTTGTTTCCCAGGAAAAAGGCTATTTTTATCTGGGCTACTTGGACACTTATGCCTTCCTCCCTCCTTTCCACTCATGTTTTAATGGAAAGACAATGTTTGCCCCAAAGCCGACTGCTCAGAGGTCTATCTGCAAGGAGACTTGTTTTGCAGCCTAAACCTGAGCAGGGATTTGGTAATGCCCAGGTGTCTCACAACCACCGGGACAAACAGGGAAGTGCCTTGAGCACCCTGCTCAAGTTCAGCGATGCCTGGCTGGGCTCTTCACCCCCCCACCACCTGTTGCTGTGTGTGCCCACAGGGTTTGGCAGTGGCAGCAGCAGGGAGCTCAGTGTGAGACCCTTGCTGTGCTGACATCTCTTTGCAGATCTCCACTCGGACCCTCAGCTTGTCCTATGCTGGAACTGTGTTACTGCAGATAGCAGGGAGAGCACGGAGCAGCCTCCCACTCACCTCTGCTGAAGAGAGGTTTTCAGGGTAACTTCAAGGCATTCAATGCAAAACACACAACTCAGACCTCAAGAACTCATGTCACTGAGCAGAGCAGTTTAAATCAATGCTCAGAAACGTGCATTTGCATTAACTCATCCACCACCTTTCCCCACTGTTACTGCCTGCAGTATTCAATAGTCAGTTGAGCAGCAGGTGAGCATACAAAGAGCTTCCATGGAAAAGAGCTTCCATTCCAAAACCCAGGCATATCTGGAGGTCAGCCTGTGCACACGTTGGTGGAACAATGGGGAACAGAGAGGAATCCTACCTCGCCCCAGCTCAAAGCTTAAAGGGCTAAGTGGCCACACCACAGCTGGTGGCTGCTGAGCCATATGCTCAGGTGTACATGCTGGAGGCACAGCCAGCAACACTTGCTGCTTCTGCATTGTCTGCCCTGGTGCTTCTGTGCAGCTTGGGGCAAGCAAGCTGCAGGAAGGCGCTCCCAAAAGCTGCAACTAGTGCCCCACCAGCACCTACTCCCCAGCCTATGCCACATGTACTCAACTCCCTGGTGTTGCTGGGACTCGTCATAACCGCTGGGAGAGCATCTGCCTTCCAATCCCAATTTCAATGGAGGAGTTTTCCCATGCCTCTGGGTTCATCTGGCCCAGAGCATCTCCTGGCCAGCAGTCCCAGGACCTGCACCCAGGTGGCCCTGCCCTGCACAAGCCAGCAGCATGGAACCAAGCTGCCCTTTTGCTGTTGGCACGGCGGCTACATACAACCCAAGGACTCTGACCTTACCAAAGGCTGAAAAGTCTGAAACCTTTGTGAATTGCTTTTTGAAAAAATGAAAGGTGGATCAAACCCTCTTGGTCTGTAATACTGACCATCTTGAAGAGGGACTTGGCAGAAATGAGTGTGAGATCTGAGGAGTGTTGTGCTTTGTAGCTTGGGTCGTGGTCAGAAGAGGTGGAAATCTCAGGCAGCAACTGATAAACTTTACAACTGAGCTCTTTTGACTTACAACCCATGAGCAGAACTTGCAGCTCTGACAAAACTTCTCCCCTTCACCTAAATAAGAATGACTTTCCACTGCTACACACTAATTGCTCCAATAGGTAGCCCTATTGTTCAGAAGCATTCCTCACATAATTACTGTATTTCTACTTACACAGACAAACAAATGGCAAATGTATTGCCGAGGCTGCCAGTTTTCCAACCTCCAGGCATTGCAACACAAGGGCTGTGTCAACCAATGACGTCAGCCACGGCTCAGCCTTCATGCTTTTTTTAAAAAAAAAACCAAACCCCAAACACCCAATGTTACTGTAGCTACTAAACGAAACCACAAGCATGAGTGATTTGCAAATACCCACCACAATATACTATCAGGGCTACTAAAAGAAATTTGCAGCAGATTGTTTTCACAAGCTTGTTTTAAACAGCCACTTCTTACCTTAATTTGTTTGAATTTGTCATCCTTATCAGACTTCGGTTTTTTTCCTGCAACAGAAGGAAGATTTTTTTTTCTTAAAGTCCTGTGTGCCATGAGTTACCCCCCACACATTCTCTATTCACTAAGAAATAGTGAATATTTCTTTCTAGTGGAGAAATAGACCCAAAATGTACCTCCAAATGGCAGCACCTCCTTGGAAAGGGAGAACACATTTTACTTAATTTTAACCCCCCCTTAAGACCTGGGCAATCAGAAATTCGCCTTGAACACTGTGTGTTTCATTTCAAAGAGCTATAAAAAAGAACCACAAGGACTGAGGAAAGCAATTGCAGTAAAAAATCAAGGTGAAAAATATGGAAGTGTGCCAAACTAGCAACAAAGCCTGTTAAAAAAAAAGGGGTGAGGGAAGAAAAATACTCCTAAAAGTAAAAAAAAAAAAGTCAAAATACATGTCAAATGTATGTCAAATATCCATCTTCTCATATTTGTGACCCTCTTCACTGTAGCTATAGGAAAAGAGATTGTTCATTGATTTTAACATATGATGAGATCACACCAAAGTTCAACAAAAGCTTTTGTAAAGGGCTGCAACCTTTAGCAGGGAGAAATATATATTTTAACCCACGGAAAAACGAATTATCAGCAATCCCACTGGATCTGAGAACCCAGAAAAGCTCACAGCCCATGACTCTCACAAAATCTCTTGTGCTTTGGCAGACCCCAGCGATGCTGCCCCTGCTTCGACCTGATGACACTGTGATGTGGAATCTCAGACTTGCCGCTGCAAGCTCAGCTCTACCCCACTGTTTGCACAGACGAGTCCCAGGAATTTCTCCCATCTCTAGCACAAGATAGCAGTGAGAATTAAGAAATGTTTGCAGCCAGATTCTTTTGCTCTCACTCACACATAAATTTAGCCACGTGCCATGTACAAAGGGCATGTGAGAATATACACAGGGCCCAAAATATGTCAGTTTTACAGTAACTGGACTTGCTGCAGAATCCTCTCCTGCTACAGCTCTCATTTCCAGAATCTTGGCTTTCATCATGAACTTTTAGAGTTCACGTAGCTACAAGAGCAATCAGTACAATGGGGCAGACAAAGGAGTTCTAGAAGATATGTCTTTTACTTCTCCATTTGAGACAATAGCAAACTGAGCCACATGTGAACTGAACTGGATTTTAGAGGTACATTTGGACTGCAGGTTATCTTTCCATCCAAAATTCCCAGACACCGGAGTATACCACAGGACTAAAGAAGCCATTGTTCTCCTCAAGGAGAACTCCAGCCATAAGGAAGCTGATCTTTCTACTCCATAAGAAAACAAATATTTATGAGTGATACCTGGTGATTAGGTCCTCTCCTGCCATGTGGGAGACCTCATCCATAAATTTGGGGGTTTAAACAGTTTGCAATTTCACCTCTACCTTGCTGTGGGGGCTGGTTTTTGATGGCTGAGTGAAGCTATGTAATTAATGAAGTTTAATGTCCTGAACAGAGCATGTACTGCTCCCACTCAGCTCAACAAAGTGCCAGCTAATTTCCACCCTTGCTTGGAAAAAGACAGTGTCTGCCACTATACTCTGAATAAGCCCTGCTGAACTAAATGCACTGATCTCTAATATGACCCTAATCATCATCTTTGAAGGTGACTGGTTCACTCATGAGAGGTAGGGAATAAGCAGATACGGATTTTATACTGCCTTCAGGTTGGATGGGTCCCTAGGCAACCTTGTCTAGATGCAGGCCTGGAGGTTGGTGGCCCTGCCTGTGGTAGGGGGGTTGGAACATGATGATCCTTGGGGTCCCTTCCAGCCTAGACCAGTGTGTGATCCAGTCTTGAGGATATCGCAAGGGGACTGTGATTCTAGCAGTGGTGGCACAAATAAATGTGAAAATGCTCTCCTCTGCAGTATCCTTAACTTCTTGAACCTGTGCTTTAACTCAGTGCTCTCATTAACAACTCCTTTGGGTAAGTTTGGGTTTTTTTCTGATTGAATGCAGAGTAGTCCATCACTCTGCAAGTCTTGCACTGTTGATGCTGTTTCACTGGTCTGTATCAAACTCTGGGAATTTGGCAGTAGTTACCTGCATCTCTAGAACCTAGAAGAAGTGAGGGAGTGTGGACTAGGATCTGAACACAACTCCATCAGCTTGAACATCTAACACAGTTTACACAAGTCACCAGATTGGGAACATCACATCTCAGCAATCCTCTCCCCAAGAAGCTTGGACTCTAAACTGAAGTTAGCTCATTTTCCAACAGGGAACATGTGGATAGAAACATCCAGCTTCACAGCAAGTGTAGAAGCAGCAGCACATTTTTCAGGCCCCAAAATAATACCAGTGCCCCCAACAGCATTTACACATTGACAGGTTCTTCCCTCTACCTTTTTTGGAAGGTCTTTCAGATAGCGGCAGCATCCGATACACCCTGAAGGCATTGTTTCCTTTCTTTATACTTTTGTCCTTCACTTCTTCTATGTCAGGCAGAGAGTTCATAGCACAACGGAAGTTTGCCTTCCACGTCTTTGGATCGGGTTTATCTACTCCTGACTGGTATTTTCCTAAGCAAGAAAAGAAAGTCAGGCACACATGAGCTGCAATCCAAAGCCTAAGGTGAATTAAGAGCAGCTTAGGTTAACTTCAAGGTATCAGCCTCTGGTTCCCACGACAAGCATTCAAAGGCTGGCTGAGGCTGCCAGAGAACGTTGTGATCTCATTCCCATGCACCTTTCTAGAACACATGATGAAATTTCTGCTCAAGAAAGACCCAGGGCACTGCAGATCAGATGTGCCTCCACAGTGACGTGGAAAAGCTTGCACAGCATTTACCTTTATTATGTCTGGCCCAAATCCACAGAGAGGCATAAAAAGCCTCAGGGCCCAAGTGTACAAAGTGCTGAGCATTGCTCTACTCCTGACAGTTTCGAACCCAATCTTGTTAATGTTTAAATCAATTAAGTTTTACTGTGTTCCTAAATGCAAATGAGTTCTGGTGCTTCAATAAAGATGGAGAGTATCACAGAGCTTGAAAAAAAAAAAGCACTTAGCTTCTCACAAATCTAGAAACTTAAATTCATTCTCTGTGTTAGTAAAAGCACAGACAGGAAAGAAGGAAAACGTAACTTTAAAAGGGAAAACAATGTGAAAATCTCTCCTGCAGAAAGAGTGTTCCAATACCTGTGTGAATTGCCCAGTTTCTAAATAAGGGAGCATCTTTTTCAACATCCCACCCATGTCTTGCGGCATGCATCCAGGGAATCTGAAAAATCTTCTTCTCCTGGAAGGGGAAAACAAACAGGAAATGCCAATACTGATTGACTTGAGGGATCTTCTGATGATTTGAAGTCACTTATTTAAAAAAAAACACAGTTCCAGCATCTGCAAGTGTTTTGCTTCCTTCTCCAAACTAGTGTCACTGTCACTGAACTCAATAGGAAAACATCCACTGGCGTCACCGAAAGCAGAATACAGCCCAAAGGAGATGAAACACTCAGATGCCCCTTCGCAGACGATGCGCCTGGCAGCTTTCCAGGCTGACACATGGGTAAAACATGCAGTGCTACACGTTTCTAAACATTCAAATGAAGGCTAGTTTTGGCAGCCCAGACACTTTTATGATTAGAAAAATTAGATATGAAGCTAAGCAACCATAGGAACAGAGAAAAATTCAAAGGATTTAGAGTTCAGGCAGTAAAAGACTAACACGGTGAAGGAAAGGGATCTCAAATTTATACACCAAGCAAACAGACATGAATATATCAACTGTAAACGTCTCTCCAGTGGGGATAAAATAAAGACAGGCACCCATGTGAAGGGATGGCACTGAAAATAGTTGAACACTGAACACTGAAAAAGTACTGTGTTCAGTTATGGGCCCTATCACTACAAGAAGGACATGGAAGTCCTGGAACAGGTCCAGAGGAGGGCAACCAGGCTGGGGAAGGGTCTGGAGAACAAACCTACTGAGGAGCGGCTGAGGGAGCTGGGGGGGTTTAGTCTGGAGAAGAGGAGGCTGAGGGGAGACCTTATCCCTGCCTAGAATGACCTGAAAGGAGGTTGGAGAGAGGTGGGTGATGCTCTCTTCTGCCAAGTGACAGGTGATGGGACAAGGGGAAATGGCCTCAAGCTGCACCAGGGTAGGTTCAGATTGGATGTTAGGAAGAAATTCTTCACTGACAGAGTTGTTGCAGTGTGGACCAGGCTGCCCAGGGAGGTGTTTGCGTCCCCATCCCTGGGTGTATTTAACAGATGGGTAGATGAGGTGCTCAGGGATATGGTTTAGGAGAGGACAGGGATGGTTGGACTTGATTATCTAAATGGTCCTTTCCAACCTTGCGATTGTGTGATTCTGTATTTTAGTTTAGAAACTTTAGGCCAAAGCAAATCAAAGAAAGGCACTTTTTAAACACACAGCATGCAGCTAAACCAATGCATGTCTTACATACTGGAAGTATCAACTGATTCCCAATGGCATCAGAAAAACTCATGGAAAGCATTACACTGGGACTACTAAAGATATTAGCTTTGGGGTGCAGCTCCAGGAACACCATGGCTTTCAGAGCTTGAACAACATGTTTCCTCTACCCCTTCCACAAACACTTAGCACACAGGATCCTGGGCTAGATGGATGCTGCGTCAGATCTGCTTTTATGTCATACAAGAACAAATTCCTACGTGCTGACCTACAGGGCTGCTTCAGAACTCTTCACGATCCTTTCTGCAAAGCCATACAAAAGGGAGTTTGTTGCACAACACTTGTTTTTCCTCTCCTAGTGGGAGGGATACATCTTATCTGGCTTCACAGGCAGACAACTCAGGCTACTAAATGTTACCACTGCAGGCTTAGATCCACTGAAGAGTCTGCAAAGAGAAAAAAAGAGCTTCCAGGGCAAAATGCCTCCTGAGGCAGCCACCTGAGCTAGGCCAACTGAACTGGACCCTTAAAGAGCTTATTACTCTCCACTGACCATAAACAACTCTAGACAGGCAGCTCACATTTAATTGACTGCACTGCAGATGTCTATGGTTGGGTGAGATGAATCCTTTGCCCTTTCCCCTTCCTCCAACAACCACTTTTCTTCTTTGCCTGCCTGGTTAATATTTCACTAATGTCAAGGTTAGGTTTATTTCCCTTCCTTTCCACATGAACTTTTCTTTTTTAAGCCTGTGTTTTGTATCATCCTTCAACCCCTGTCTTCAATCTTCTCTCATTTACATTCACTTGTTCAGAACTGCATTCTTCCCTCTCGCTTGGCTTCATCTTTTCTTTAATTTGGTGAAAGCACAGATTTAACACGTTCCTTATACCCCTTCGAGCCCTCACACTCTCATTCTTCCTTTTCATCTATTCTCATCACTTCCCCTCATGTGCCTTTTGCCTACTCACTCTTACCTCTCTCAATAGTTAAATCACCCCACACAGCTGCTCTCCTCTTTGCCCATGTAGAAGTGGTTTAAAGAAACCCCCAACCCCACTATCCTGTGATCCACAGCAGTACTGCAGTCATCAGAGCTAGAGCCAGCTTCCTCACCTTTACTCCCCCACAGACTATAATAACCATGGGGAAAAAAATAAACCATACTTCCATAGAAGACAATTTCTATCAACATGAACTTTAAGAATTCACCAGACCAGAATAAAAAGCCTTCTCACACTTGATGATGGGGAGAGGTTTGAACAACGTTACACAAAGCTACTAAGTTATACTATGGGTTCCATATTCCTCACCTTAATTCAAAAGTTCCATAGGAACTAGTGGCCCTAACAAGGGTCCAGATGAAGCATCCTGTCATCATCAACCACACACTGCTCCAAAGAGGATGCAATGGCAGTCTCAGCAGCAGCCTAAGTGTTCATTACACAGTTTCTGTTCATTGCAGAAGGTTATTCCTGATCCCAGATGTCTTGAAACATAAAGACTTACAGCAAATTGTAACATAACTAATAATAGAATCCACATGTATTATCACTGCAGAATACATACATAAATTTTGGATACTTAGAAACTACAGATTTTCTCATAACTATCAAAGAGCTTTTCTTGTCTGAAATCCTGCAAGACTGCTGATTGCAGCAATACCACGTGGCCATGTCTTCTGCTCTAGTAGAAAACTAGGTTTTTATTTCACACATTATCAAAAATTTACCTTTATTATCCTGCTTTCTAGTAATGACCTTGATAGGAACAGGCTTGTCAGTAGTTTCACTTGAGACTTGGAAACCACTGTGCTGGCTGGCACAGCGTTCCAACACTGGGCATTTGTGTAGGAGTCTTGTGTTTCTACAAAAATTAGCCTCAAGTGAAGCAAAAAGCACAACACAAAATGATTGCAGGGCAACAGGAATCCTGCCGAACTCCAGCGGGGACATCAAAAGGGAAAGGGTGTCACGTTCTTAGAAACAGGCAGAAGAGGAAAGTAATACTGAAGGCTATCAAACCCAGGCAAGGCAAAATGCTCCAATCAGGTGAATGAGTGTGAGGTCACCTACTGGGTAGAAAGTCACAGGACACATTTTAGATAGTGGTATCCATCTGGATGGTAACACTCCAAGTATTTATCACGGGAGCAGGCTGCCTCTCGACTGCTGTCACAGCTACTCTGAATGGTTCCACTCCAACTTCATTTTCCAGACCCACTGAGGGTTAAAAACTTCTCGTTATCCCCCTCCTCACACCACCTCTGCCCTCTACTGAACTACATAATTTCTTTCACATCTCCCAATTCTGTCTGTCTGAGAAGTGAAATAAATTCCCTTCCTCCCTCCTGCCATTCAGCAGGGTAACATTTTCACCAGAGAGGTACACAAGTCTTTCTTTCAAGCCCTATAGAGAGGGAGTCTGTTCTGGAGGGGAAAACAAAGCAGGAGGTATAATGTGATCAACCAATAGGAGAAGCAATTAGGCAAGTCAGCTGTACCTGATTTCTCATTTTTAACTGACAGAGGTTTTATTCCTTTCTCCATCTGGAAAAATTCCCCAAGAAGAGACAGATGGAGACAAACCCTGAATGGTATTTGTCCCCTTACTATTTAAATCTTAGTTGCTTAAAAGCTGTGTGCACACACAGCCATTCTCTTGCTAATCTGACCCACCTTCTCTTCTGTGCCATGATCTGTTCTTTACCAAGTTCTGGCTAAAATATACCAATCCCCAAACCCTACAGGCTCCAGAGTCTGTTCTGTAGGTACAGACCAGGCTGTGATGCACATGACACTGCATCACTGATTCCATGCATGGCTTTGTTTATAGTCAGCATTTGCAGTAAAAACAGAAATATTTTTGGTGTAATGATTCATTGTTGGAATGAATGTTCAAACATTTTTAAACAGAAGTGCTCAGAGGTACAATTAGCTTGTTGAACACAACAAAGGCAACCCAGAATGATGTCAAATCAGAGGGCAGAAGAGGGGAATCAGAGTTTAATAATCCTCAAGGCAGGCCACTTAGCCTGCTATCCTCCTTCTAGTAGGAGCCATGGCTTTGCTTTAGGAAAACAAAACAAAAAACATTTCAAAATACTTTCTTTGTGAGACAAGCCTTAGTCAATACAGAATATGCTAACTAAGGACAAAATCTCCTACCAACTTTTGCTTGCAAACCGTTTATGGCAGAAGCAGAAGGCAAAAACTGCTGTAACAACACAATCAGAGGGCTGCAAGGACTAAACAACACGACATGCATTACAAACTGCCTTTATGGGCTGCTGGGCTGAGCTTGGAAGAATGAAGCCCTTAGCACAGCGGCTGCGTTTTCACACCGCAAAGACGAAAGTATATTCCTGGGGTGTGCTGAAAAAGGGTATGTGAACTTAACCTACAGATGACATCATATTTCAAAGTCATGTTCAAATGTGCAAGAATGTACCCTACTAAGTGCAGAGGAATTATTTCAGGATTGGGCAGGAATGCTTGGCAAAGGACAGCAAAAATAGACTGTCAGCTGGAGTGACCTGACGAACCACGAAGATGCTCAGGGGCTGGAACAGCTCCCCTGTGAGGACAGGCTGAGGGAGCTGGGCTGGTTCAGCCTGGAGAAGGCTGTGGGGGGACCTCATTGCAGCCTGCCAGTACTTAAAGGGAATGTATAGACAGGAAGGGAATTGGATTTTCACAAGGGCAGAGAGTGGTAAGACAAGGGGGAATGGATTGAAGCTGGTGGAGGGAAGGGTTAGGTTGGATATCAGGGGGAAGTTCTTCATGGAGAGAGTGGTGAGGTGCTGGAATGGGCTGCCCAGAGAGGTGGTGGATGCCCCAACCCTGGAGGTGTTCAAGGCCAGGTTGGATGCTGCCCTGGGAAACCTTGTCTAGCTCCAGGCCTGGAGGTCGGTGGCCCTGCCTGTGGCAGGGGGGTTGGAACTTGATGATCCATGGGGTCCCTTCCAACCCAGACCAGTCTGTGATGCTGTGACACCGCAGTAGAGATATTCAAAGAGAAAAATCTATAGGGAACAGGACGTGGGACTGAAATTGCAAAGACAACAGTAGAAACTAGCCTCTTCCTTCTCTTCAGCTGTGATCCTATTATGCAACAACAAGGACCTACTCAAATTCACAGGGCAGCTAACTAGGGAACGGATAAAGCAATATTTATTTACCCAGCCACAGCACGTGAAAGTCCCTGATGCAGAAGTTCCTGAGAAACAAAACTCATAGTTGAAATTTAAAGGGCTCCTGATAATTTTAGAGTTACAAGCATTTCTGTCTTTGAAAGATCAAATACAAAACCAGTCACCTTAATTTCCATTCTTCAGCTCAAAAATGAGCATGTGAGCACAACTACTACCACTATGGGGAAAATACCAGACTAACTCGATTGGTGTCTCAAAGAGAGTGACAGCTCCTATGTTTCTGCACCTGATTTTGTGCATTTCCACCCATTGTGCTAATAAAGTAGTCTTTGTAGCCAAAACTGCCCCGTGCTTTTCAGTGTGGTGAACTACTCTTTTGCATACTGTAGAATACACACAGTATTTCTGGGGTTTATTACTGTTCAAAGTCTCAAATATACTCCCTGGTTTTATTGAGCCAATTAAAAATATCAAATTGGGCACTGACATTTTGGAGCACACACTTGGGCTGCTCTCACAGCATCTAAAGCTCTCTGTAAGGGCTCAGGACAAGGAATATTGGGTTTGGGTCTGGCACAGGACATGTTACCCTTTTTTTTCCTGACAGGTTGAGAAGTATCAGAGAAGTCACACAAGCCTGAAAGGAGATCATTGATTGAATCCAGACTCTAACAGAGAATATAGCCTTCCATCTAAGAACAGCATTATTGTTCACATCCCTCTTATGCGACTTGGTGAGCAAACTGTTCCTAGCTTTAGGAAAAAGAAAAAAAAAAAAAAGCCTAGCAGAGTCTCCATTAACTACTGCTCCAACAACAAAGAGCTAGAAAACGCTTTCAAAGGAGCCACAAATCCACCAGGCCAAAGCAGGGCGCTTCAGATCTGGCAGGCGAGGCCAGAGGAACAGGTTCAGCAGGAAGCATTCAGCTTTGCCCTTCCTCCCTATGTCACTCCTTTGAAAACCAGGAATGACCTGATTTACATATACAAACCTCAGACACTGCTCTAAAGTCCCTCTTCAGCCCCACATCCGCACGTGTGCACGCACACCCCATACCTTATTTAACCATTTCAGCCCCGGTATCGTGTTAGAGTTTATTTGCTCTTCCAGCCAGGGGCGCATCCGCATCCTTTCGACAGGCATTGTCACCGGGTGCCAGGGAAGGAGCTGCAGGGAACAAAGGACAAGGTTACTTGCTTTCCAGGCAGAACTCACAGGCAGCTGCCCCATCTCCACACGGTAACAGACTTGTTAAAGCTTTGCAGGCATCAAACAATCACAGTAGCGGCTTTGGATCTGTGTGGGAGCTTCCCTAAGAGCAACAGAGATGATAAAGCCTCTCCTCTTCTGGTACACCTGGATTAGGAAAACCTTCACCTGAAGATGCCATATCATACTGATAAAAGCTTGTCTGCTGATGCAGGCAGGATACCAGAGGCCACAAAAAAAAGCCACAAAAAATACCACTGTGCTCCTGAAAAGACCACTTTGCACAAGACTATTTTGCCCAGAAATGTAACCAGAACAATTCATATGCAGGAGGCACCCCCGTATTAGCTCGACTGATCCACCTGCTAACGAGAGTGCTTTCAAATGGCTGCTTCTGTCCCATAAACTTGACTAAAATGATGAAAAATACACTGTACATTAGAGCAATTTATCAGTCCACTTTGGCTCTGTCTGAGCAGTTTGATCTCCTCCCCCTCCAGCTTTCTCATATCAGCCCAACCCTGCTTTTTTAGCTGCTACTTTACATTTCAATACTGCCTAGCTAGGAAGTGAGTGCTTCACAGCCCCCCCAGCTGCACCACACCACACTGCATTATTCAGTTGAGACTCAAACAACTTTTTTTTTTTCCCCTCTCACACAAACACGTGACCCTGATGCCACTTCCCTGTTTAGAGCTGTAAATTATTGACATAAGGGTCCAAAGTCTTGAACTCGAGGCAGGAAAAATTTAAAAACATTAACCTATCTCAGGCACTGCTCTGAAAGCACCAACCAGCACCAGACAGTTTAAAGCACTGCATCAAACTCCTCTTAAGCAGCCTACAACCCATCATTTTCATGTTCAAGTACTTGCATTTAGGCTTCTTCTTCTCCTCTCCCCCTCTGCACCGGGCTCAGCTCCTTCCTCTCTCCTTTTGTTCTTCACATCTGTGTTCTCTGCATCATTCTTAACTTCTCTGCTCCGCTATTCTTGTCACCTTTGATCTTAAAAAAATAAAAAAAAAACAGAAAGGAAAAAAAAATGAGTAGGCCACGTATTTGAAAGCACACAGCAATGACACACATGTAAATGGGTTTGTTCTCGCTTCCTATGGGAGTACAGTACATCAGACAGACTAACAATTAGGCAGCACCAAGCCCACACCCAGCACAAGAGGAAGAAAAACGTTCAAAGTTTCCTCTCATTGCTCTGAGGACATGTATTTCCTGAAACTAATAAGGAATTAAAACCTGAGTGCAACAATAAGGCTCTTTGATGTGTTCAGAGAATTTAGCAGCAGCCATGCTCACACTAATCTCTTACAAAAAACACACTGGGCATTTTATTTACTACTCTTTGGAGCTGGTCACTTGTGTTTCAGCCACAGCCTTTTCCAGTGTATATGAAATTTCTAAAATAGCTCAGAAAATGGTTTCAAGTGCTCAGCTCCTTTTCAGGTTCACATCAGACATGAAAAAAAAAAAAAGCCACCCCCAGAACCTGATGGTGGCAGAGCACCCAGTGCGTGCAAGAGGGAAGCTGCTTTCTGGGCGAGGGCGATGCGGGGGCAGCTTTTTCAGCCCCTGGGATGGTGGTGGGTAGCCAGCCACACGGCTGCAAGCCCTCTCCATGTGGCCCCACCAATCCCCATCCAGGCTGCAAAGTGAGTATGGGAAATCTGCACCATCTTCTCCTAGTACACATTGTGTCAAAGCTGGAAAATGCAAATGCAAGGTACTAAAAACACGAGCAAATTTCGATTTGTCTGTCAAGGAAGAAACAAGAAGATGCAACCATCATAAGAGTGATGTTTCTTTGCAAGGTATCTTTAAGCATGCATGTACTTTGAGACAATTCCTGGAAACACTGTGCATCACCTTCACTATTCAATAGATGACTGCTCCCATTCAGAAGCAGGAGCCTTCTTCTGGGTAATGAGCCCCTAAGACAACTTTCAAGTCCATGTGAAAGAACAAATTAAGACAGAAGGCAGAAAAGTCACCTCGAAGGCAGCAGCAATAAATCCCATTTGGGACAGGCAATGTGGAAGAAACAGAAGCTGCCTTTGTGCAAAAGCAACACATTTGATCAGGAGACAAGAACACTGCTGACACTGCTACACCAAGGAAGCCAGTCTTGCCCAAAATGACACTGTTGAGGCAGTTGACTCTTCCCTCCCATGTCCCCAGGGGGTTCCCCAGCAGCTCCCCTGAAGACGCTGTGGTGCTCCTCTCCTCTTTGGCATCCTGGGACTCCTCTGGGAATAGCACCCGCAGCTGTCAGCACACACTTTCCCATCCATCACCCACAGCGAGGCAAATTAATTTGTGGTAATGAGAAAAGAGGGTTGGCTTGTGAAAAGGGAGGTGTGGCTCCCAAGTTCTGTCTAACTGAAAGTAAAACCAAACCTAGATAACAATAACCTGCAATGATGTCCAGTAGGAGGGAACAATGGGCATCCTCTGGGGGGACATCTTTCACAAAGGCTCAAGCACAGCATCCTTCTGCTCATCCAAGCACCCCGTGCTCCTCTAAGAGCACATGCTGAGAAAGTAAAGCCCAATGTCTTCAGAAGACAACCTCAGACCTGTCTGCCTCAGGGCAGCACTGACCACAATGGTGCTAAAATGAGTGGGGTTTTAGCAGTTGCATGTCAACAATGTCCTTGTGATGAAAATACCAACACAACTCTACTGAGTAATTTGCCTGTGGGAAATGAAGGTGCCACATATCCCCTTCCAGAGGGATCAAATGCATGATTTATTTATACAGAAAGAAATGTCAGCTTTTGCAGTGCCTCTGTCTGTCCCTAATGGGAGCACTTGGGAGTTTTATTTTGATGGCTCCAGGTGGGAGATACCTGAAGTCAGGTATCAGCCTGGAGAAGAGGAGGCTCCGGGGAGACCTTCTAGCGGTCTGCTAGACCTCAAGGGGGCCTACAAGAAAGATGGGGAGAGGCTGTTCAGTAGGGCCTGTTGTGACAGGACAAGGGGTGATGGTTTCAAAATAGAGGGAGGGAGATTTAGATTGGATATTAGAAAAAAGTTCTTTCCTGTGAGAGTTGTGGAGCACTGGAACAAGTTGCCCAAGGAGGTGGTGGATGCCCCATCCACCAGGCCAGGTTGGATGAGGCCCTGAGCAACCTGATCTAGTTGGGGGTGTCCCTGCTTCTTGCAGTGGGGTTGGACTAGATGACCTCTGGGAGTCCCTTCCAACCCTAACTATTCTATGATTCTATGATTCTATGATTCTAAGTCCATTGGGAACCATCACATTCTGCCAGTAAGAGTCATTCAGGTTTCAAATTCTTGAAGACCAGCAGCAAGGGCATGCAAAGTTTCAGGGGCCATCACTTAGCATCAAGCCAGCTTTCCCCTTCATCAGAACACATTAATTACAAAGCAAACATGCAAAGTGAGGCATGAAGGTGAACCATACATCTCTCCAGTGTACCCAGCAGAAGAGAAAAGGTAGAAACAGTTGATCCTTGTAGGCAGTACAACACATCAACATTTCTAATCTCAAGCAGGCTGAAAAACCCTGAGCTTCCCATTCCTGGCCAACGTTAACACTGCACTTCCCTTCCACATCTACACCTAGAAGAAGCTACACACAGGCACCAGTTTATTTACTGGGACAAGCAGACTCCTACCAGGATTTTCAGAGCTGCCAAGGCATCCAGCTCCCACAAGTTTCCCCAGCACCATGAACTCTTGAGCCATGGGCATCCATCTGCTGCCCTACGCAGACCTCTACAGAAGCCCAGTGCCAGCCTTTGCTTCTGGGTGAACTGGGAGGAAAATGCCTACACCTTGGACTTCCTGGCATCATTTTGCAACACCTCTGAGAGCCTGTGGCCAGAGATGGTTAAGTTGGCAGGGGAGAGGAGCAGGGCCACTTGGGGTTGCCAGGGGAAGGAGCAGCTCCACCAGCAGTGGGACACATCTCACCCCATCACCCCCACCCTTCAGCTCCACCACAGTTCTGTCACATGCTCCTCATGAAGGCCGCTTTGTGAACAAGACCAGGGAACTCAGAAGGCTTACAAGTAACACCTCTTTCCCTAAGACTATTTTTGTCTTTTTGAACCTGGATCGTGGCTCTCATCCCGCTCCAAGATGTACACACAACCAAGAGGGGAGGGCACTCTGCTATGGGAGCAGGAATGAGCAGCCAGGGAAGATGGAGAGGAACCCCTTAATCCAAAACCACTAATGAAGCCCCTGTGCTTTTAAACCACAGGTTCATCCTTGGGCTCTACTGAATCCCACCATGTCTTTGTGGAGAGCACAGCAAAATGCTCAACGCTCCCAGAGACCCATGTCAGAGTCAAACTTTCTGGCATTACACCAAAAATAACTGTGGGCTTTTTTGTCTGGTTTAGCACTGTCCCATGGTGGGGGAAGGGAAGAATAACCACCAAGAAACAGCGTCAACTGCTGATGCAGATGAGACCCAAGAAAGCAGCCTTCTGCCCTACAAGGAAAGGGGGGAAGTAGGGCTATGTGCTGGGGAGGTTGCCTTGTCAGTGGTGGGATCTTCAGTGCATTGGCATACATCAAGACATCAATGAAACTATTCCCAAACAGGTGCCAAGTGTGAGACACTAATCCCAACCCAACAGCATCTGCCTGGAAGCGGAGGCCACCAGGAGCCCGTGAGGAGCCAAGCAGCACCAAGAAGCACAACCCACCCATGTGCTGTTTACACAGGAATTACTCTGACCTTTGTTAAGGTTGATTTACTGTACTATTCATGCTAGCCCTGCAGTCAGTTCAGCCTTTTTTTTTGCAACCAGATACCAGGAAAACATGATGGAGTCTACTCCCAGAATAGCTATAAACTGTCCTAATCCTGCAGACATGACTCGGGGGGAAGAGTGATGCACAGCATCTGAAGCTGGGCCAGAGACCAGGGGGAGACACCAGTCAGTAACACTGCTCTTGCATGGTGCACCTGGAAATGACAAAGCTGGAAGAAGAGTCACAATGGCTTAAGAGAGGGAAGCACAGGTACAACGACCATTTCGGCATCTCCAAGATGCGACAATTCATAGTGAATTTCAGCTCTGTGCTACTTCACAAGATGTATTTTTGTAAGGCTCTTTATGGAAAAAAAAGACATGCAAAAATTTTTTCCTTCCTCTCTCCAGAAGGAAACTCACAGCACTAATTTATTTTTAAAGAAATATAAAAAAAATCATTTTCAAGAGCTGCTCATCTCTGAAGAGACATTAGAAAAGATGAAATGGATGGTCCCAATCTACATACACATACAAATATTTCCACTCCATAATGTTCAATAAAGAGCTTGCAGTACTTGCTCCCTGCTACAACACTCTAGCAAATCTGACTTTTGCTTTTTCCCTGACTGAGATAACACTCCAGCCATACAGAAAGTAACCTTTGAGAATGAAGAGCTCAGCACTAGAATTACAGCAGCCGTAGACAGAAAGTGAAAGCAACGGCATGGCAGGCACTGAACCAGAGCAGAACGAGATGTTCTCTGTTCTCTTCCCTTCGGTTTCGTTCCCCCTGACAGCGCCTGGCTAACTGAAAAGGCACAAAGGTTACCCCACAGCCACGTTACTCTATGCCTACAGATTATTTTGTCCTATGGAAGTTTAAAAAAAAAAAAAAAAAGGATCTGAAAAAGCAATTTTTTCCCCATGGCAAAGCACCCAGTTAAAAGATTTGCCTAGATATGGAAATGTTATTAATGGTTGTGAGGAGGGAAGGTGGGATAAGACACTCTGAAGTGCATTTGTGAAGCAGGTCACAGCCTTTCTCCAGAGCTGTGAAAAAACATCTGTTCCCCAGAGGGCTTGTGGAGAACATTGCACAGGATCTATTTCTCTTTTCTCTGCAAATAAGGAACTGACCTTTTTTTTTTAAAAAAAAACCCACCTTATCTTGTATTTGGACTTTGCTGATAAACTTCTGAAAGTATTCTCTTTGTTCACTAATGGTGATGCAGTTCAGAAAGGCATCAATCATCCCGTGTGACCAAACAGTTAGGCTGAAATGAGACCACATGCTAAATTTAGGATTCAGAGAACTGGGTTCTGTATTTGTCCCTGTGCCAAGACTGTTCCAGGATACAGGGAAACATGATCTTATTTTAAGGAACAGCACTTGGAGCAAAATCCTTGTGTCCCTCGCTCACAGCTCAGCCTCTGCCTTCATATATGATTTTGCATATAGGATTCTGCATAAAGGAGTTTGTATATAGGACCACCTTTTCCAACTATTTCATCACAGATGCCCCTTTCAAAGGTAAACACACATTGAACTGCATACTCTGAGCAAAGCCCTGCTTGGAAATAAAGTTTGGCAGACGAATAGAGATTTCTCCTACGAAAACCCATCATCTGCTCAGATATACATCATAAATGTGAGACTGAGGCTGAAAACACAGACAACTAAGTGCACTTTACTCAGCCCCTCCAATTTCAGTCACCTGAAATCCCCTGTTCACAGCCTGTGGGGAGACAGACCTCTGCCTGGTGCATTTCCCACCTGCGATGAGGAGGAGGAGGAGAATCTCTGATGCTGCCTAAGCAGAATTAACATGTCCTCTTCATGATAACCACAAGTTATGAAAATATCTGTATCTTTTTTTGAAACAACGACAAAACATGTAATTAAAGTACGATTAGGAAACAAGGAAGAGTGGGCATTGGCATTCCCAGAGCTTCAAGGGTGAAGGGTTCAAAATAGAACCCTGAAGCTCTTGGTGGTGGAAAGGGATATGAAGAAAATGCATTAAAACCTGTAAGAGACTTTCTGGATTCACGGATAGTTAGACAGCAAAACCTGCCCTCTCTGGTCTTTTAATTGCACTTAATGGTGCCTCTCCTGTTCCCTAACAATCACAGAATCCCAGACTGGGCTGGGCTGGAAGGGTTCATCGTGTTCCAACCCCCTGACACAGGCAGGGCCACCAACCTCCAGGCCTAGAGCTAGACAAGGATGTCCCAGGGCCTCATCCAACCTGGCCTTGAACACCTCCAGGCTTGCGGCATCCACCACCTCTCTGGGCAGCCCGTTTCAGCACCTCACCACTCTCTCTATGAAGAACTTCCCTCTGATATCCAACCTAACCCTTCCCTCCTCCAGTTTTAATCCATCCCCCTTGTCCTACCACTCTCTGACCTTGTTAAAACCCAATTCCCCTCCTGTCTGTCTGCTCCCTTTAAGTACTGGAAGGCTGCAATGAGGTCCCCCCACAGCCTTCTCTTCTCCAGGCTGAACCAGCCCAGCTCCCTCAGCCTGTCCTCACAGGGGAGCTGCTCCAGCCCCTGATCATCCTTGTGGCCTCCTCTGACCCCTCTCCAACAGCTCCAAAAAGAACACTCTGTGAATGATGCCCTGTTGAACTGGGAGGGATGGGGTAAACAGACCCAACTCCCACGTTGGCTCTAACTCTTGATCCACACTGTTGCAATGACAGTATTTTTCCTGCTTTTTCCTAACACTTTGGTGGCAGGGAAGATGCTGTGAACATGCTATATCCTTCTGGTTCATCATCAGGAAAAATAATTTACCATGGGCAGGAAAAGTGCTACTTTATTTGCTCAGGTGCCTGCAGGAAGGAGAAAACTGCATCAAGACAGGCTGGAAAGCCAAGAACTGAAGAAGCCAAGAACTGAAGATGAGACAGAGCAGGAGGGTGCAGGTTCTTGGCAGAATGGTGTAAGGAACAGCCTGGCTGTTAGGAAAAGCCCATACAAGCAACCAAGGAGCAATACATCACCTGCTTCCCTAGCTTCCCAGATCAAAAGTGCCAGGACAAGAGGACCATGGGTGGCAGTTGGAAAGTTCTGTGGGGTAGTAAAATACCTGCATGATGGACTCAAGCTAGCAACACCTACCCCAACTTCCCAAGCCCCTGCTTGGTAAGGGCCAGGTTGTGCCCACCTCAGGCTGTAAGGAGCACTCAGCACACCCCCCTCTCCCACGAAAGACACACAAAGTTAGAAGGGAGAAAAGCCCTTGTGTCCTCAAGGGACAAAGGGACCCCAATCAATCCAACATCCCCTGGAAAAAAAAAAACCTCCAAACCCCACAGAAACACCCCAACTAAACAAAACAAAGGCAGCAAATACCTCAAATGTGACTTGAAAAATCAGCATTTAGTGATGGACCCAGCAGTGCTAGGGTTGGACCTGATGATCTTAAAGGTCTTTTCCACCCCAAACAATGCTATGATAAACATGCCCAGTAAAACATACAGTGGGAACTCATATTGTACATAGAGTGTGTTTCATCAGCCCTATAGCATTTCTGTTCCACCCAAAGGGTGTTAACATGCCCTGGCTGGGATTCAGACATTACACATCAAAACAGACTCTTTCCTTTGGTTTCCATGCAAAACTCACTCTCCCTGAGCAGCAAAGCTGTGAGTCGTTATTCTGCAGTGATCTCAGGCATCCTTAAAGGTAGCCCTCAGATCTGCAAACTAGAAGCACACCACAGAAAAACCACCTTATTTTAATACAAGAGAAGCAGAAGGCTGGATCTTTTTCCTTCTGGACTTAGCCATAACGAAACAATGCTTCAACCTCTCAATACCCACAATAAAATTTCCCTCCTGCTGGCTCCTACATTGAACTTTATCACGACACTTGAACACCACAATGTCTGTGGCTGAGCCCATTCACTTCTCTGGCATCACAGTGACATCAGTTGGGAACTTGGCCTGGGCTTCTAACAAACAGATTGTTAAAGATTATCTCAGCAGCATCCCCACCACGACAATCATCCGCACACACGTGAATGTCTGCAGGTCTGGTGACAACACAAAACAACTGCTTTACTTTCAACTTTGTTTTCTGGGGGTTTCTTTCATTTGTTTCCCAGGTCTTGCCTGGAGAGAAGATGGAGATGCCAGATTCTGGTGGCATCAGAGCCAACATTGCCAAGTGGTAGTCAACAATGACATGCAATTACAGAAAACTCCCTACTACCTCCTCTGGGACTATCAAATGCAGCCATGAATTTTACCTGGTTTATTTCCTTCTTAAGTTTGTTTTAAGCCTGATGATTGCTCAAGATCTGCCTTTGACATCTGGGATGTCTTAACTATTTTTTTTCCTCAAAAGCCACCTGGACCAGAGACAGTGGTTGTCTCTTTGGTAGCAGAGCTGTACTTCACTCAGACAAGTTTGGGAAAGGCTTGTTTACAGAAAGAAAACTGCTGGCATGGGTGTCAGGGAATAATGTATTCCTTGAGTTGGGGAGCAGTTATCCCCCAGTAAATCAGTTTTATTCTGGAATTAAGTGCTCACACACGACTCTGCTCCTGAATACCCACACGTAATAGCTGCCGCTGCTTAGCTGTGTCTGCTGGTCTCCATGGGAGCCAACCCCTGGGTGTTCTTGAACGCTGTCAGGAGGACTCAGCATTTGACACCTGATTCATAAAGAATTTTCCAGCCTGGTGAAAACTAGAAGGCTATTAAGGCTCAAACAATTATCAAGAAGCGCTTATTTTATCACACTGGTGCTACTCAACAGTATTTTTTTTTAAGTCTCTCCATGGCTCTGTGAGACCAACACACTCTTACATGCTCTGTGAGTAGGTTTACAAGAGCCATACCTACATATGGCTCTTGTAAACCTACTCACAGAGCATGTAAGAGTGTGTTGTAAACTCTTGTAAACTTTTAACAAGCACAACGTTTCCTATATGTGTCCCTCTGAAAGCAGTGGAAAAATCACACATGCAAATATCTCTAAGATCAGGATCCCAAACTGTAAAAATACTTTTTTTTATGCCTGGGCAGACTTCAGAAGAAAGCTTAGACAAGCCATAAAGTACAGGGTGCTTTAAAGGGTGTTATATGTAAGGACAAAAGCCCTTAATCTCAGTGTTCCCACACTGGTGGGTGGTGAGGCTCTGGGAAGATTCCAGAACAGACAATGACATTTTAGAGGCACTCAGAGAAGCAGAAAAATTATTCCAGATAGCTACCACCAAGAAATGTGTTCAAGGAAGGGTTTTCACATTCACTGGCCATGACCTGCACCTGATATAATCCACCTCGCTCGGATTGGGCTTGTTTCTCACAGCTACCTTTGTTTGTATAACATACTGTTCTGCAACACACAGCAAAAACTATTTGCACACTACACTAAAGTGTGATTTAATATTTGCTTAAAGCTTTCGTTTTATTGTCTGGGCAAGGGCAGTTTCTGCCACCAAAGTTAATAGCTAACCCACATCTACACTTCTGCTACCCCAGCTGCTAATCTCTAGCGCAGCACCGAGAGCAAAAAGCCCTCAACTACCTCTGCTTAACCTCCCAGCAAGCAGCAACACCAGCCCTTTCAAGAAAGCAGTTTTTACTTGCAAAAGAAAGTACTAAAGAAAAGTGTGTGCTGTTTTCAGATTTGGAAGAGCCTCCTGCTTACTTAAGAGTTTTGCTCTGCAGACCGACCACAGCAGGCACAGACTTGGGGGCTGGGATCCTCTGAATCATCCTCGCTGCAAGCTGCAAACATGTCTGTCACATGCACTTATTTACAGGGACAAAAATAGCACCACAAAAGAAGCAGATGTGTTGAGCACAAAAATTAAATTCAATTAGTTATTACAGAGATATTGTTTGATTTTAACAGAGAAATGTATTTCCTTGGCACATACACTTTAAAGGCTTGTGCTTTAAGAGTGCTAAGTATTAAATGCTTAATCATAGAATCATAGAATGATTAGGGTTAGAAAGGACTCCCAGAGGTCATCTAGTCCACCCCCCCTGCAAGAAGCAGGGACACCCCCAACTAGATCAGCTTGCTCAGGGCCTCATCCAACCTGGCCTTGAACGTCTCCAGGGATCCAGGGGCATCCACCACGTCCCTGGGCAACCTGTTCCAGTGCTCCACCACTCTCACAGGAAAGAACTTTTTTCTAATATCCAATCTAAATCTCCCTCTCTCCATTTTAAAACCATTACCCCTTGTCCTGTCACAACAGGCCCTACTGAACAGCCTCTCCCCATCTTTTTTGTAGTTAATACTGGTGCTTGTTGAAATGTAATTCTCCTTTTTATAAAAATACTACTGTCACCACTGCCATGGAACATACAGGAACTTCTTAAGTCATTTTCAGTTTGAGATATGAATAGTTAACAGGATTGGGTACCAAATGTACTGGTAACATTATTGTGTTGACCACAGCCCAGCAGCAACCTGACAGCCTCACTTTCTGATCTGCAGCAGCTATTTGTATCTTGGAAGGTTCCTAAAATACTACTGAGTTAAAGTGAGACCACTGAACTCATCTTTATTTCTTATCTAAGCCAGATAAATATTATTAAACTAAACAAAGCTAGTCTTCATCAGCTTCCCTTATCAACCTCAAATCTCCAGAACACTTAGGGCATCCAAAGAATTCAGCTCTGATATGCTGGAACACAATGCATCCAAAGTGTAAGAATTAGACCTCTGGAATCAGTGCCTTTGATTTCACCCTCATACAGCTTCATCAGAGCAGCAATTGTCCAAGCTACACCCAATCAACCATTAGGTGGATACAGCCCAGGAGCATGTGTCTCTGTGTATGAGGATATTCATTCAAGATTCCACAGCCACACAATCTTTGGCCATCTTCTGAGTAACTCATCAGCTCGTTCTCAAAGTCAAAAAGGACCTTCTAGCTGCTGACTGATGTGTGGAAATGGAGTGAAACCATGTGCAGTCATTTCATGTCATCAGCAAAGCTGACATCAGATAGCATCTCTAAGTGACTGTCAATCTGACCCAGATCTAAGCAAACAACCCCCAAAAGGGGAGGGAGGGCAAAAAAAAAGCAGCCCATCACATATTTTATACCTGCTTCTATTAGCAATTCACATCCCAACATGAGTAACTTTCAAGCACGCCTACCAGCTGAACACTTGCTTCTGTCACACTGGATGTCATCACCTCCTCTGTACACAACTGCTACAGCATTTCACAATGTTACTTCCACAACTGAAGATGTCACTGTTCATACCATGAGGCCACTGCCCAGACTGCTGGGTGGGAAAAGTGGTACCTGGATAAACTACAGAGAGCAACTCCTACTGTGGAGTCTCGTGAAGGAGTACTGGCATGCAGGAGTCTAATTTACCACCAGAATTAATAAGAGTGTCAAAATAATTTTTCCAGTTCAGGTCTCATGCTTCTTTGCTCTGTATTTATTCTTTCATTTTGCCAACTGGAAAACGAAAACCAATGGAGTTGGTTTCACTTTTGTTTATATTTGGTTTCAATTCTATCCTCAAGTTTTGCTTTCATCCTTTCCATGTGACACCACTGGGATTACAGGAAAGCTTTCAGTTAATTAAAAACATTAGTCTCCTACCCCACCTTTTTATTTCTATTGTGGAATTATTTTTATTTTAGATAAACTTTGTAAGATGCTGTCACAATTATGGAATGTGTTTTGGAGCACAGGGTGTTTGATTTTGATTCACCAATGTATATGACACATCCAGTTAAATGCAGTAGTTTTAAATTCAGTAGTGTAGTATTTTCCACCAGAATCATCTCTCACTTGCATATGGAAATGGAAAATATGAAAACATGGACCTGCTGGAGTGAGTCCAGAGGAGGGCACAAAGATGATCAGGGGGCTGGAGAACCCCTCCTATGAAGACTGCCCCTGGATCCCTGGCAGTGTTCAATGACAGGCTGGATGAGGCCTTGAGCAGCTTGGTCTAGGGGTTGGAACTATGTGGTCTTCAAGTTCCCTTCCAGCCCAAACCATTCTATGGTTCTATATAAAGCACATTTGCATGATTCAATGAAACACCTTAAAAGAGCAGCCAGTGCACCAAATGCACAAAACCCTACACCATGCACTACATGCATGTTATATATAGGAAGGAAATGCACATACAGACCTAAGTTTACTTCTACTTAAGGCATTATCTTCCTCAGATAAAGCTGTAAGAGGTTTGCCTGTAATGCTGTCAAACGATGCCCAATACCATTAGGAATATTACAGTACCAACTTTGTTTTCTGTGTACTCATCAAGGTCCTCAAGTCACATATATCCCTCTGTACACATGAAAAAGCAGAACTCAACCACACTTTCAGGCTTTTTTTAAAAACAAACTGTAAGCAACTTCTTTCTTTTGTGTTGTATTTTGTGTTGTATCGATGCTAACCATTTAAGTCTTCAAATTAAAAAGTACTTAAAAGTAATTTTACAGCAAAAGAGAAATGGTTACACAACATCCACTGCCACAAGCAGTTCAAACTAAAGGACAAATGTAAATATTTTTGCTTTTGCCACAGACTAGCTCCATTCTTAACACTCGATGTGCTGGGGGCTATGAACCAAACTTCTAAAGAATTGCTGAAAAACTGTTACACTGTAATCCACTCTGCCATTTAGGGGGAAAGAATATGGCAATTAGTACTTCCAAGCTCATCTGGAAAGCTAGCAACCTATATAGCAACAACTGAAAGTTAAAACCACCTAAAGCTAGAATTTAGTTCCATACCTGGGGAGAAACAACATGCCACACATCCTGGGTGCCTGCATCCAAGCCACAACACATAAATCATCTGCCTTGCACTGAAGATTGCTGTCTATTTGTCACAACCTGCCTTCAATCAAAGGGGTCAGGAGATTTCCAAGGGGCAGAGACCTGGGCTTGTAGTACATTACACATCAAGAAACCAGACATCACTGCTTACCATTTCTTTCCTTTACCCCTACTTCTTCCCAAAAAATCCATTTTTCTTCAGCTCCCAAGAAATTGAAAACTATCTGGAAAAGCAAGTTTTAAAACTGTTTTACAGACTATTGATATAAAGTGAGTGCTGCACGATATGTTATTTATGCTATACACAAAACATCCAGCTTTAAATTTATATATATGTAGATGAGAGTGTGTGTGTGTTTACATAAATATTAAAGTCTTAGGGAGTAACATGCATTCCCTTCCACTGTTAATAACTTAATTGCTGATTCCAGTTTTTCTTTCTGGCTCTTTTAATCTATCTTCATGTTAACACCAGAGTTCACACACAGTCAATACAAGGGAAAACCTTCATACAGTACCAACAAAACTTCTGAAAAAATAAGGAGAAATTATTTAATGACACTGAATTTTTATTTTTCATCATGTTATTCACACATGAGGAATACACAATTTAATAAATCTATTCCTCTCATTCACTGTACCCAGAATATTTTTGGCTTGCTTATTTTTTGTTTTGCTTTTGCACTTGTTATCTCAAAGGACAAATGAGAAAATATTTTACGCTAATCATAGTTTATAGCAGCATAAGCTGTAATAAAACTTCTGTAAACACTACCTTATGGTTTCTGCCCTCGATATCCCAATCATTGTAGGCCTTTGAAGAACTGAGTTTCAAAAGGGCAATCTTTATGAAGGAGTCACAGAGATAAGTGATAGTCCCACAAAAAGAGTAACACGTCATTAGTTTTACTTCCTTGCCCACAACAGGCTGTGACTTTCATTGTAAGATCCCCAAAAATACAAAGTGAGTTTGTAATACAGCAAACATCAGAGGAATTTTGCTGGGGTACCACTCACTCCTATGCAGTGTTAAACACACACAGGGGTGCACATAAGCTGACTGGAACTTGTGTCAGGTCAACAAACCCAGGGGCTACACACAGGTTAAACAGGACCATCATACAAACATTTCTGGCTGGAGCTTTCATAAAGTCTTACACTAGAAGATTCAAATCAGCAAAGGGCAATACACAGTCTTGCTTCTCTAGACTATCCAGGCTGAGCTACTAAGTGGAGAAGGTTTCTGTCTGCAGTTTTCAGAAATAAATCTGGATCGGCATCCGCGGTAATTCTTTGTGGGCAATTCGTGCCCAGAATTTGATACTGAATTGTTCTGACTGCTGAGTTGCACAGCAAGTTTCTCTCCCACAGACTGCCTGTTCACTCCTGAACCCACATAAACTCCTCAGATACACGCAGTAGTGGCCCTAAGCAACACAATTTATGGACTGCAGAACAAACATCTCCTATGTTTTGAATCTGCTTCCCAACTGTTTTATCTGGGTCACGCTCACCTTAACTATACCGTCACCTACTCACTTTCTCCATGACACCAACGATTTTAAACAACATCCCCACATCACAGTCAGTCCTTTCTTTTCCAAGATACTTCCTCTTTCACAAAAGCTCTTTCATACCTTTGATCATCTTTGATGCCCTACTCTGAAGCTCATCAACTTTCACTACATCCTTTTACAGATGGGAGAGCCAAAACTGTTGGCACTCTTCAGGAGAGGGGAGCAACACGGATTTACAGTGGCATGACAGTGTTTTCTGTATCTTTTAGTACTCCTTCCTGGTAATTCTTATCCTACCTTATCCTTCCTTAGCTGCCTCTGCACACAAGAGCTTATTTTTTCATAGGATTATCTATGTTGCTTTATCTTTTCCTGAGTAAAAAGTCAGTTCAAGCTTCATTCTTGTATACAGTAAGTTAACACTGCATTCCTTTCCACATACATTGGTCTGTACCGAGTTTCATTTCCAAACTTGTCTCTGAACTTTCAATATGAGATCCTTCTAAAGTATTTGCAGATTTTACCACTCTGAATGAGTTAACTTATTCCCTCCCCCATCCACTGGACAGCCCCGGGGGATGGGGGAGGGCATGGGACACAACTGGCACCCCCCTTTCATTGAGCAAACTGACCATGACCATACAACCCCGAGCGATCTGACCCCACTCTGAAACTGGCCATACAGGACAGTTATCAACCAGACCTCAACAACAGCTCGGCAATGCCTTTGGAGAGTTCCAGAAGACTTGTGAGGCACAGCTCCCCCTCAACAAAAGTCAGGCCTAGTCTTTGCCAATGTATCGCATTTATACCCGTGTTCACTCATCCCATTCATTAATCCCTAGCAAATAAACAAGCAAATTAAAAATGACCACCCTGGGTTCCCAGTCTCCCCAGAAACCTTGAAAAACTGACAGCTCACTGTCACCTTCCATTCCTGGCGTAGCCCAAGGCAGGCCTAGCAACAAGTCACAGGCAACAGGCAAACTATCAGCACTTGCACATAGTTCCTTCAAAACTCTTCAACAAGTATCACCTCAAGCCATCTGCTCCGTCCCTCTCAAGTGCTTGCTCTGATACCCTCTCTCACGGGCAGTTCAAGCTCAGAGAAATCCTCCAACACGTTTGCTCCTTAATAAAAGTAAAAGTAAAAGCCTCCCAGAAGGGAATCTCCTTCAACTCTTCCTCAGAAAAAGCAAGTCTCAAAGAATTTGTTCTACTCTTCTGCTGTGACTTTTATCTTCCTCGGGCACTCCTTCTATACATGGATCACTTAGCAGCAGGCTTCCTGCTCTTGATGCATTTCAAAGAGGATTTACTCATTGTTTTCATGCCTTTAGCAACTTGTTCCATGACTCTTTTTGGCCTAACTTATTGTGTTTAACAGGGATTTTATGTTCTTTTCCACCTTTCCCCTTTGGAGACAAAGCTTTAACTTTTGAAAGATGTCTTTGTATTTCTACTGAGCTCCTTTACTTTGCTTGTCAGCCTGCTCAGCTTTTTTGGTATTTCTGACAGGTACCATGCAACTGCTCTGACCCTTTACAGTAGCACCTCTGAACTACACACCACCTGCAAATATTTTACACTTTTGGCTGCCTATCACCATTGTACTGATTTTGTTTTTCCCTGCTTTATGAAGATTTACTCTGGAAAATTAAGCACTGACACAACAATTTGGCTTTACTGCTCCTGAAGCAACACTGAGTCTCAGAACATTACAATCACTATCATGTCATAGCCAGATGGCATTTTAATATAAAATTCTGAACTTAGTTCTCACTGGCCAGGACCTTGTCCTTATGCTGCCATACAAGGAGTACCCTTACAAGCTACACCTAAGAAGTAGGGGGTTTGTAGCTGAACAACTGCAGGGTGACACATGACCACAATAAAGCAATACCGTGTGAAAGAAGCCAGAGCTCTCACAGCTTCCACCACCACTTACCAGTGAAAAGGAACTGATGCACACAAGGGGCACGTGAAGCAATTCCCTGTAGGATGTTACCAACAGGGAACAGAGAAGGACACTGATGTCTCTGAAGGAGCTGGTGGCACAGAAGGATCACGATACAGGCGGAAACCATCTGCTTCACAGAACAATTCTGCTACTTTTAAAATTATGTCACCATTTCCGTATTAGGGTGAATTTAAATGTTGCTGCTCCAGTCAACTCTCTTTTTATGGTACTAATGCAGGCATCCTGCAAAGGTTATTATATGCAAACCCACCGAAACTTAAATAAAATATCTGCAAACTTAAACATGCCATATTTTATCTCCAGAAACCGAGGCTGTAGTTTACAATAGCTCCTACATTCAAGAGACTGCTGTCTGCAAGATCTTAGCATAGTAAGCTGGGCTGTAAATTATAACAAATTACACTAACCAGGAGCAAAATGCCACACTCTGAAACAACTTCATCTGAGCACCGCGTCTAAATAAACAGGCCTCAAAACACTCTGCTGTTTAGGTGCTTGTGCTAATCAAAATGGGAATTAAAGACACAAATATCTCTGGGAACCTGGGCTGGAGGGATCCAGTTCTACAAGTGCTTGCAACTTGTGACTCTCAGACATCATGAGACACTTGGAATTTGACTGTCCGCACCACACAAAGACAAAACCCCTCCTGTGACAAGTTGTGTCCCTCAGGGGATCCGTACTGGGACCAGTATTATTTAATATCTTCATAAGTGACACTGAGTGCACCCTCAGCACATTCAGAGATGACACCAAGACAAGCAGTGCAGCTGACACACCAGAAGGACAGGACCTAATCCTGAGAGACCTGGACAAGCTGGAGAAGTGAGCCCATGTGAACCTCATGAGATTCAACAAGGCCAAGTGTAAGGTCTTGCACCTGGGTCAGAGCAATCCTCGTCACCAGTACAGGCCAAGAGTGGATGAGACAGAGAGCAGC
>VXBZ01006564.1:5010-19257 GCA_013399135.1 Heliornis fulica
CAACAAAGTAATTCCCAGCTGGAGTGACAAGCCCAAACTCCCAAACCCTGTATTGACAAGGCCATCTGGGCCAATCAGCACTGGTCACAGCGCCTCTGGGAATCACATTTTAGAGAGGAAAAACACAAACAGCTGCATTTTGCCACCAGAGAAGGTATGAGAAGATGTAAGAAACTTTGCAGACCAAGATCAATGAAGGAGAGGAGAAGGAGGTGCTGAGAGAAGATTCCCTGCAGCTCCCATGGAGAATACCATGGTGGGGCGGGTGTCCCCCCACAGCCCATGGAGGACGAAGAGACCCCACTTGTAGCCCATGGAGAGGTACCTGGGCCAGGCAGGAGCCCACCATGGAGCAGGTGGAGGAATATGGAAGAATCTGTGACCTACACTGAAGCAAGCCCCTGGCAGCACATGCAGCCTGTGGAGAGAGGTAAGAGACAGAGAGACGGAGGCCCATACCAGAGCAGGTTTGCTGGAGGGCCTTGTGACTCTGTGAGAGACCAGGCTGGAGCCAGCAGTCTGGGACTGAGAGACATTTTATGAGTTTGTAAAAGTGACCCACGCTGGAGCAGTTGGTGAAGAGCCAAGGCTCCGTGGGAGAGGATTCACATGGAAAAAGTCATGGAGGACTGTCTCCTGTGAGCGGGACCCGCGCTGGCACAGGGAAAGAGTGTGAAAAACGCCCCCTACCTCCAAAAAACAACAACCATGAGGCACAAACAAAAGACTCCACTCTCCTTTTCCTTCACACATTTTTCTCCTCTGTGACATCCTGGGAAAGAGAAAATCATAAATAAAGTGAAGTCTGCAAAGAAGGGCAGGGTGTGGGGCGGTGTTTTAAGAGCTGTTTGTACTTCTCATTATCTGACTCTTGCTCCTCTGTGTGTGTAGTGTAATAAATTAGAGTTGAAACTCCCACACATGCACACTTCATCCACTAACCACCCTTTCCAAATCCAACTCTGCCATATTCCTAAATGTGTAAGCTGCCACTAACCAATATCTTTAAGAGATTCTGTCCATTCCCATCATGACTAAGCATGAGTGGATCTGATGGGCCAGGAGATAGTTTAACATCTTCTCCCTCCAAAGGGACACAAGTAGCTAGAACATGTTATCACACTCTCAGATTCACTACAATTTTTGATTCTTTAAATCAACCGACATGAGGTTTTGAGGCAGAATGAGGACCACAAATATTAATACAGAATATATCTAGAATAATCTGGTGATTAATAAACAGCCTCTGACTAAGGCTGAGGTGAGTGCTCATAGACATTCACCTTCCTTTTCCTCCAGAAGAAACAGGGTCTCTTACTAGAAGCGTACATGCTTAAGCAAACTGAGTCATCTCATAAGATAACCTCACAAAAGTTGATGATTTCTTTACACAGGAGTGTTGTGGTTTTGTGTGTCGAAGTTCTGGGGGGAAAGCGAGGTGGGGAAGCAGGGTGCTGCAGGGGTGGCTTCTGCAAGTATCTGCTAGAAGTTTCCTCTAGGGCAAACAGAGTAAATGGCAGCTGGCTCAAGGACAGATCTATTGCTGACCAAGGCCAAGCCACTCAACGATGGGCACACTGCCTCTGTGAATCACATTGAAGCGAAAAAGCACACAAGCAGCTGCTTTTTGCCATGAGAGAAGGGAGTGGGAAGATGTAAGAAACTTTGCAGACGCTAAGGTCAGTGAAGGAGGAGAGGAAGCACTCCAAGAACTGGGCAAGAGATTCCCCCTGCAGCCCATGGAGAAGACCATGGTGGAGCACACTGTTCCCCTGCAGTCCATGAAAGATGATGGGGAACAGAGATCCCAACTGTAGCCCACAGCAGAGCTGGTGGAGATATATAGAAGATGCTGTGAGCCATATTGGAGCAAGCTCTTGGTAGGACCCACAGCCTGTGGAGAGGGAAAGAGAGGCCCACACTGGAGCAGGATTGCCAGGATAAGGTTTCATAGTTCTGTTTATGTGATACATCATGGTTGTTAATTGTCAACAGTAAAGTATGACAGCTGTTGATTCAGTGGGAAAATTCTAGATACCTTTCTGTACCGCTTGTACTGGATGAAGCTGCTTGCATTCAGGTATACATAAATGCTTCCTCAACCATTCCTCAACCATGCTACCACACTGAGGACCACGACCTCTTTATCATCTGAATCTAGATGGACAGTTGCCCAGAAACCTTGTCCAGCCTTGCATCATTCAGCAAGGATTTATTATTCTCAGAAAGACAGCTATCTTTAGGGACCGCTGATGGCCTGCATCACTTTATATGGAATATGGCATGAGATGCTATGTCAGTTGATGACATCACACATTCTGCTATAGTTAGGCAGGGTGTCATAAATGTAAGAAGTGATGATGTGACGAAACTGATGCAAGTGAAATGGAAAATCTGTGTCCAAAAGCAGAAGACAGGAAGACGAAAAAGAAAAAAAACACCACTTCTGGCAGGCATTCAGAAATGTGGTGATGATATACCATTGAAGGCAGAGATAGGACGAAAGTCTCTCTATCACTAACAGCACTGCTTCCTTTTGTGTATATATAGATTAGTACAAGTGATCACATTAAATAACAGGGGCAGAGTATGAGGTTCTAGAGAAGGTTGAATTCTCTTCTAGCTTCCTTCAAAAGCAGTGTAGAAAATGAAGAGGAATTCCTCAATGGTAAAGCTCTAACACTTTGCTGCTGCAACTTCATCATCTCTTGTAGGGAAAACTCAAAGCAAGATGATCTTCTCAATAAGTAATGCAGTCATTTTGCTTCTTTGAGAAATGAACATTATTGTAAGCATTTAAGTCCAGTGAATATAAAGTGTTAATGCTGACAGAAAGAATCTCAATTTACTGTGCTAATCTGTAGGGTAGCTTGGAAATACAAATTTTATCACAAGCACTGGGACATATACAGTTTTTTGCCAAGAAAAGCAGAATGACAGTTATTTTTCATTGTCAACAGCAATGAAGGAAATCAGTTCAAAATTGATAATGATTAAGACACACAGTTAAGCAGTGAAACTGTGTGAAACTTGTGTTTTCCTAGAATTTCTTATAGGTAGCATATGATGATATTCATTGCTTCTGACATCTGACAGCAGCTACCCCAGTCTCTGTAGGATCAAGATAAGAACCTGAGTCTTTTTCAGATTTCTCAAACATTTCAGCAACTTTGGGAAAGACTCTAAGATCTTTTCAACGTTAGCAGAAGATGCTAGAGGAGTAAGCCGCCCCTGACTGAGGCAGCAGGAAGGACACTATTTCAGATATCAGTGTACTGCATTAGATAAAGAACAAAGCGTGGTTATATCCATTCTTGACCCTGTACAATAGAAAGCATTTTGAGACTGTATGAGTACAAATAAACTAATAAATAAACTTATTTTTAAAGAGAGTGAGTTTGACATATGGCAATAAAGATCATCCAGAAATAATGTCTCTGAATGCTATGTTTCTGGTTGAAAATTCCATCAGGGAGAGCTGAGTGTTTCCTGAGATTACAGGGAGTTTGGGTCGATGCCCAAATGGCCAATGAGACCAATTGTCTTTGATGGAGGAGAAGAAAGGTAAAAGGTCTGATGAAATTTTAAACTGAGTTCTAGTGAAATATTTCACCAGGGTTGGCTCCACAACTATTGCAGTAGCCACCAGATCACAGAATTACTGATTTGTTAAGCACTGTAGGGGTCTCCTGAGACCCTCTGATTTAAGCCCACTGCTAAAGTACATTGTTCAGGACTGCATCCGCCTGGGTTATGAGTATCTCTGCAACCTCTCTGGGCAGTTCATTCCACTGTTTGACTAGCTCACAGTAAAAAGAGTGTGTTTGTGTGTTTAGATGGTAACTCATATGTTTCAATTTGTGCCCAAGGCCTGACATTACTGAGAAGAATCTGGATCATTCTTCTTCATATCAATATTCCCCTAAAATTTGTTTTCTCTGAGCTTAACAGCTCTCTGAGCCTCTCCTCTCATGAACAGCCCTGTAATTAATTTTGTGGTTCCTTGTTGGACTTCTTTCAGTAAGTGAATTATCTGCACTGGCAGGGAGGCTGGCCTAGATGACCTTTTGACGTCCCCTCCAACTCGTAACATTCTGTGATTTTTGCAATGGGGAGCCGCATGTTAACACAACATTCCAGATGTGGCCTCTCCCAGTGCTAAGAAGAGAAAAATTATTACCTCCCTTTAATCTGCTAGCAAATCTATTACTAAGGCAGGCCAAAAGGTTGCTAGCCTTTACCCCTATGGCACACTGCTGGTTCATGGTTAGCTTGGTGTCCACCAGGAACCACAGATACTTCCTAACATACCTGCTCTCCAGTCCATCAGGCATCAGCATGTACTTGTGCATGTGATGATTCCTCCTCAGATACAGGTCTTGTCATTTCCCCTTGTTGAACATTATGAGATTTCATTCAGCCCAAATCTTCAGCTTGTCCAAGTCCCTGTGAATGGCAGCGCATCATCTGTGAACTCAATGAGGGTGCATTTTATTCCAGCGTCCAAGTCACTTATTAAGAGGTTAAGCAGTACTGGCCCCAGTACAAGCCCCTACAGTACACCACTACTGACATGCCTTCAATTGGGCTCTATCCTACTGACCACAACCCTCTGGACCTGGCTGTTCAGACAGTCTTCAAAACTCCTCACTGTGCACTCATTTAAGGAGTAGTTTGTCAGTTTGTCTAGAAGGATATTGCAAGAAACTGAGACAGTGCCAAAAGCCTTACCAAAATTGAGGTAAACTATTTTCCCCTCATTTACCAAGTCACCCCACTGTAGAAGGCTATCAGGTTGGGTGATTTGCCAACCTATGTCATGATTTCCCTCTATTAATTCATCCTAACTGCTCCAGATTTGCTTCTTGTCCTTCACATGTTTGGAAATGCTTGCCAGAAGGGTTTCCTCTATCATATTCTCAGGAACTGAACTGATGACAACCTCTGTTTCCCTAGATCTTCCTTCTTACAGACAGCAGTGACATTTGGGTTTGGTTTTTTTTTTTTTTTCCCCAGTCTCAAGAACCTCTTTCATTTGCCATGAAAGAAGTTAGCAGAGATTGTGCTTTTTTTGTACATCCAATTTGCTTAAGTGCTCCCTAAACCCTAAGTCTGGAGCAAAGGTAGAGTACCCTCCTGTTTTCGTTGCCACCAGTTACTCCACCCCTATTCAGCAGTGTGCTTATGTTTTCCCTAGGCTGGCTTTTGCTGTTTATGTACTTGAAGACACCTTTCTTGTTGCCTTTTCCATCCCTTCACATATTCAACTCCAGGTCAGCCTTGACCTTCCTTAAGCAATCCCTGCATGTCAGCAGGGACATGGAGATCAGTATTCCTTCTGGGTCACCTGTCCCTGCTTCCATCTCTTGAGCATTTCTTTATGTCCAAGTTTGGTCAGGAGCTCCTGGCTCCTCTATTCAGGCCTCCTGCTGTCTCTGCTGTTTTTCTGCTTTTTGGGGATTTCCTAAGTTTGAAGCAGGTGATCATTGACGACCAGCCAACTCTCCTGGGCTGCTTTTTTCTCTTTTTTTAAGTTTTATTTTTATCCTCATGATAGTAAAAGATCCAGTGGCATATGTCAGTCAGTGTCTCTCTGACACCAGAGAAAAAAACCCTGCCAGAAGGCACGATTTCCTTTGCACTGTTTCCTTACCCTATCTTTAAACCTCTGAACACAATAGGCTCTTCATAGGAAAAACACACAGTGTTTACAGCACCAGAAACCTCGAAGTCTTTCAAACTTGAAAGTCAGGCTGGGTAAACAAAAAGTTAACACTACCAAGTGAAGCATATACATTAGTGGTTTTTGCTGTAGCGACATTACACTGCGTTACAAACACAGCTAAAAGTTTTTCTCCCTTTCATTAATCACTTGTGAACATAAAGCGCAGCTGCACAAGACTAGATCAAAGGTCTGTTTGTGCAGAACTCTACCTTCAACAGTGGCCAAAACCAGGAAAAGCCCATAACATCTACAGCAGAAATGCCAACAGACACCCTCCTGACCACCTGCAGCTCAAGAACCATTGGAGGCAGATATAGGTAGTTGATAATATACACATACAATACAAAAGAATTTGAGAAAGCACTGGAGCTGATAAACAAAAATAAATAAAAATATAAACTGGAAGGAACAGGAACATTTTTAATAGCTCATACATCTGTAATTTGGGAAATACATTTCATAACTCATTAGGTTAAAGCTATTAGCTTATATGACTACTGTGTAAATAAAAGAGGACAATATCATATTGATCACTAAGAATCATGACAATATTTACTGAAAGGATTTCCATAGGAACTACCTGTATATTCAAACATCTGTGCAACTTTTTAATGTTTTGAAGTTATGTTTTATTTATAACTGCTAGATCTAGTCCCAGTATCAACCTATCTACATTTCTTAAATATTACTCTTCTGTAGAATTAAGCAGAACTACCTGTTAGACTACTAGACCAAATTTATTCTCAGTCTTTAAGAAGTAGCACTTAATAATTTGTTTCAACTTACAGTAATTGAGTGTACTAATATATAGGATTTATCTGTTTATATTGAAAGGTAAACATGAAATTAGAATAAAAGTTACATTAATTTCTAAATCATTCAAAAGGTCACACACAGAATGGTCTGGGTTGGAAGGGACCCCAAGGACTATCAAGTATCAACCTCCCCTGCCACAGGCAGTGTCACCAACCTCCAGGCCTGGATCTAGACAAGGTTGCTCAGGGCCCCATCCAACCTGGCCTTGAACAACTGCAGGGCTGGGGCATCCACCACCTCTCTGGGCAGCCCGTTCCAGCACCTCAACACTATTTGTGTGAAGAGCTTCCCTCTGATATCCAATCTAAACCTTCCCTCCTCTAGCTTAAATCCATTCCCCCTTTCCCTACCACTATCTCCCCTTGTAAAAATCTGATTTCCCTCCTGTCTATATGGTCCCTTTAAGTACTGGAAGGCTGCAATGAGGTCCCTCTGCAGCATTCCATTCTCCAGGCTGAACAAGACAAGTCCCCCTCAGCCTGTCTTCATAGGGGAGGTGTTCCAGCCCCCGATCATCTCTGTGGCCTCATCTGAACTCTCTCCAACAGCTCCTTGATCTACTCCAGTTGTGTATATGCACCTATCTTTCCTAACTGCTGGTTAAGCACTGTGGATCTCCACAGCCTCACTGTATTTATCTTGCCAATGCTCCTAAAAGGCTCCAACTACCTCCCTTGATGGGTAACAAGCAAACTTGAATCTATTCTGCTTGGATCTACTTTTTAGAAACACCATTGTAAAATAATGCCAGGTCCCAAGGGCTCTGAGGTAATTAACTGACAAATCTTGTGGGATATCCAAAGGCCTTTTGCAACCCCTGAAAGAGATACATCAATACCCAACAACTTTATCCCACATGTGCAGTGAAGAAGTACCATAGATTTCAGTTTCTAAAAATGACAAGCAAAATATTTTCATTAACTAGAAACTTCTATTTGTCACAAGTTTCCAGTTGTTTTGATAAAGTAAATCATCACATTTCTTATGAAACTGCCATTTGGTGCTTTGGCTGGCTTTGGGAGTGAGGGGTCCAAAACACATGTCCTCATAGACTGAATTGTGCTAGTTTATACAGTTTCTCTGTGAAGAGCAACTAAACCACAAAAATACGTCAACAGCTTATGAAACAATCTGCCTGTATTACTGGACAACACATCTTGTAAGGCCTGTTAGTTCAAGCTCGAGTCAAATTGAGTTTATAACTTCTCTGTTTGGAGGATGGCACACACTTACTTGCTTCAACTGAATCCACCCATGGAAATCCTTCACAACAACAGACTGCATAAGAACTACCTTTTGGAGGTTTTATTATTAATTGGACATGAGTTTCCAAAGATGTAACTACCTTTCTGATACAGTTCACAATGCTGTTGTCCTACTTGCATTCCTACATTTTCTCTGAATCATGAGACAGTCTAAATGAAAGTTTTCTTCTTCTAGGAGAAAACTTCATGTTCCACACCCTAAGAATTAATTTTCCTTTAAGTTTTAAACAAATTTCAGCTGCTGCTGTTAACAGAACAGTACTGTGTATTAGAAGGTGAGAAATTCTTCAGCACAATCTTATGTAGTACCAGATACTAGGAAGAATTAAAAANAACAAGAAAAATTAAAAAAAATCCTCTGGAAAAACCCCTCAACCCCCCCCCCCAACTATTTAAATCACCCAAAATAATTTCTTTTATGACACCTGTTTTTCATTTTACCTGAGTGATGACAGCCAAGGAAAAGAGCAGTGTGAGACTATGCAGCAGCATGAAAAAGTATGTACGTTAATCACACTTCTTGTCCTGTATCCCACCAACTATATTAGGTACTTTCTACTTCCTTTCCTATCTGAGCATTTCAGGTCAGAAAACATTATTTTTTTAGTTCAATTAGGGATTATCTGATGTAGATATTCACTGTTACCTAGCCTGCTCATGAGAGTATCTTAAAAATCCCCAATGTTCTCTTTACTTGTCTCTTGAAGAAGCTGGAAAAAATCCTAAGGAGTAAGATCAGACACCTATGTCTACCAAACCTACACCACTTCACCCAGCTGAGAATAAATTGCAAATGTAATATGGAAGCAAGCCTCCCAGCATCTTGTTTTCTGTGTACTGTCTTTTTTTTCCTCCAAATATCTCTGTCACATCTAATGCTACTTTAGGTGAACTTCTGCATCCTGGCTTTTAGAGAAAAAAAAAAGAAAAGCAGCAAATAACTCAGGATTCAGTCTATTTTAAGAAATAATACAATTCTAATTTTTGCATCTATCTTGAAAAAGATACTGCAGATCAGGATTAAATACTACCGGTTTTCCTCCCTTAGTTACTATTCACAATATTTTTTAAAATCCCAGTGCTTCCTTTGCTTCTACTTGCCATTTGCATTGAAAAGCTATAGTGAAACAATTGCTAAAACTGCTAAAGAAGCACATTTCTAATATTTTATATGGTTACTATAAACATAAGATGATTTGGACCTGGATATGTATCTCAGCTACATATTTATTTATTGAGAGATTTATTTATTGAGATTTACAGAGCCAAGGGTTTATCTAAAACACAGGAACACGCACATATGGATTTCAGATGTTATGTCTGCATTGTCCCTTCTCAAATGCATCCTGGAATGTAATCCTGCCACTGCTGGTTTTTAGAAGACAGATACTCCTAAGAGCTAACTACAAAATAAAATCACTGGACACAGCTAAAGAAAGGCTATGTGTCCAGCATCTTTGTATCCCACACATCTGTTGTACTTAAGACATTCCTAAGTCAAATTTCCAAGGTTAATCTCTCTACTTTGGCAAGTTGTACTAATAAATTCCAAATGCTACAGCAGCACAAATACAGGTTATGGATCATAAGAATTACTCAAAGGTAACTTTTTCTGGTATACATATTTACTTCTGAGGAACAAAGCCAAGCTGTATTCAAACACTCAATGCTCCAACAAAAAATATACTTGAAAAACTGGGTTAAAGATAATCAAACACATTTTCTAGTAATATTTCAGATTCCAAACACTCTACAAAATTTCCTAAAAAAATCTTATTCTTACATGTTGATTATACAGATTTAAGGTTGAATAAATTACATCTATTACTTTGGAAAATTGCTAAACAGCAAACAAAGGGAAATGGAAAAAATCAAAACAGCGACCTGACCAACTACAGGCCTGCTTACAGCAGCATTCCTGGGTACAGAAAGCTTTTCAAAGAAAAGACAGGATAACTAAGCTGAAACATAATTCCGAAATGGTTACCTCAAAAGTAGATCATGTGAAAATTACCTACTGTCTTTTCCGAATCTAGACTTATTACATGGAAAGGTACTAGTGAGTGATAGATCACTGTGAGGAGTCAGACAGTGGACTTGCTAAAGGAAAAATGTTAACAGGGAGCACTGAAGGCATAAATACTAGGATAAAAGAAGGTTTCTTCTACAGATTAGGTAAGGCTAAAACTCACAACATATTTAAAAAAAACTTCTGTAATAAAACTTAGCTTAAAGGAACATGAGAGTTTGTGCAAAGCCTCCCTCAAAGCTGAGAGTCGTCCTTAACATAAAACGACAAAACACTGACAAAGAACATGAATAAAATTGTGCAGGGCTAGTTTCAGTGAAATGGCATATACACCAGTATTTTTAAGAGTAAAGTCAGACTGAGAGACTTTCACGAACACAGTCTTTTAAGCATTGGCTCCAAATGAAGTGGTTACACAATTCAGACATGTTATACCAACTCTCTCTTGCACTCTCACACCAGTCTGAGAGCGCTCTGTAGTAGTGTAGGTATGTTTAGCTGTACGGCCCACAGGATTGCAGCAATGCTTCACAGAAAAGAACTGCTGGGGAAAAAAAAGGCTAACCAATCTCATGATTGAGTTCCTCAGTCTGATGAACATGAATGTTTCTGCTGACACTAGAAAGGAAATAATACAATCACAGGAGCAGGACTGAATGATACTTTTGGCAGCCAAAGATGTGTGGGTAATTAGTGCTTACTCACTTGAATCCTTCAGCTAAGAGTGGGTGTCATCAACTGCAAACAAAATAAAAAGATCCTGTGCCACGGGATCATGACAAATCAACCAGTCATCGCTTCAGAAAAGACTACAATGGTAGGATATAAAGATTATCTCCATAATGACACAGACACTTGGCATGTGATTAAGCAATAAACCACAACTTCAGGTCTCCTAGAGAAACACAAAAGGCATGGACTGCATGGGCTTAATGATACCTTGTTTCTCAATCTTCTGACCAAATGCAGATGAATACTGTCATCCCTTTAACCAACTGGAGACCGCATAGGTAAAAAAAAAAGAACAATATTCCATCATCTCTTTTCTGTTCTGAGGTTGAAAATTTATTAGTTCACATTATATATCCTTCAGTTATTCAGTCCTTGATCACAGCTACCGGTCCAGTGCTCTAGCTGTACCTGTCATGCCTAATCCTTCACTGCTTGATTACACAGGACCTCCTGCATTTGAGGTCACACTCACACACCACACCTTTCCAAAAATAGCCTGTTTCTCAGCCCAAATCCATTTTACAGTCACTCAGTCACTAATCCAGGTTGGCAAGTAAGGGACATTGTCCAACCACAACAGCTTTTCCTAGGTGAATTGCTTTTCTATCTACTCAGTCTGCACTAAACCTGCCAGAATTTTTACCATCTCCAGGCCCAAATTCAGGTGTGCCAGCGCAATGCCCCTAGCTTGGCTGTCATTGCATCATACCTGCCTTGTCAGCATCAGTGACTAATCCTGTTCCTTTCAGCAACCACCACTCCTTGCGCAGCACCTAGTTCTGCTGGTGGAGGTGGGCAAGAAGACAGCACCAGAACCACGCCCCAAGCCTGGGATGATGCCAGTGCAATGCTCACCTCTCAGGCTTCATTTGAGGCTCACATACCCACAGCCCTGTGACCTATCAATGCCTGAAATGTTGTAATTGCCAGTATAAATGTCCACCATGGAGTGTCTCTCCTGCTGACTCTAAATTTCTCTTACTAACTCTGCCTTCTTCTTCACCCTCAAGTAACTCTAGACAAGCGGCTACCTCAGCAGCACATGCCCAGAATAAACGCTGTTTAACTTTAATTTGCAACAAGAATAACTTCACCTGCCCACAGATTCTGCACTGCTTTTGCAATTAACTCAAATGTGTGAGACCTGCCTGCTAACAAAGCTGTACTGTTTCTCACACTCAGGAAGTGAATGGATCAAACATGCTGCATCTCTTCTTGGTTCCATCAGGACTTTGCAATATGGAGTTCACACCAGGGCTGACTCCACCAAGGGCCTCACAGTCCCATACACCCTTGAGCTCCAGAAGCATCTGCTACGCCATCACTCACGTGGTGCCAAATAGCTTTTACAGCTGTGTGTGAAGAAAAACATGTCTTGCCATTCATTTTCTAGTAATGTGCATAAGAATCTGATGGCCATGCATCATAAGCCGTCGTGCTGAAGATTAATCTTCTACGCTGTTACAGAAATGCTGCCACAATACACCATCACTTAAAGCCAAAGTGTATCCATGCCTCTGGCACCATGAAACCCTTAGCAAAAGGGCCCATCAGTCCCTCCGCAATAAGAAGATAAATGTAATTCCAGCAGAGACAGAACTCTTATCTAGAAATGCTAATTATGACAGATGTATATGTATGTATGTAACCAAAAATACATATGTTCCTACAGTGTTTGGAAGAACAGAATTCAAACCAGAGGAAACGCAGAGCACTGAAGTCAAGGGAAGGGAGTGCCCATCATGAAGCCAGAAGTGTTCGGCATATTTACTCTTTCAACAAGCAAGCTCATTGCAGAAGACCTCAGTCTACAAAAACAGCCAGGAGCTGAACAGCAGGTAATGGAAAGAATTATTTCAGCTTACAGGCTGATATGAAAACAAGAGAGAACAGACCAGCCAAAAAAAGCAAGTAAAACTTCAATCATCAGAAGCCTCCGGTACTACAGTAATCCTCTGCCTATCTCTGCAGAGGGTGCAAGCACCTGCACAGAATTAAAATGTAGTTTGACCTTTAACATAAGCCACAGTTACTTGCTTCGAGGACCCTAAGCCTGTGATTCAAAAGCCAGGTTTCTTACAATTACTTCTTCTTTAAACACATCCACCACCAGCCCAATAAAATTCATATAAGAGCATACAGGACCTTTCTTATAAACTTTAACTTACCAAAAAGAATTATGGGATATCTTAATTATTAAAGGTAAAAAACTCTGGCAAGTGTCACCCAATTTCAAAGTAATAACATATACATTAGCAAAAAAAAATTAGCATGAATCCCAACATAATTAGTGATTAAACACTAGCAAATATCTTCTGTGAATCAAAGTGGATAGTATACAGTATTATTTGAAAAACAGCAGTGAAATTTATTTCCAGAGACATATTATTTTTTTAAAATTCCACAGCCAGCGGAACTAACTACCCATCACTCATTTGATTCTAATTAACTTGATACTGCAAACTTCACTTTTTAGTTAAATTTTCTGAAATTTATCTTCCTACTAAAAAATAAATAAATAAAGGTATGCTTAATAAAGTCATAGACACGTTTCTACTTCTGCCACCTCAAAACTTATTTTTAAAAGGCTCCACACAGTATAAATTTATTTTCTCATTTCAGGCAAGAAGCTTGAGAAGTTCCTATTTGACAAACAATATCAGGAGAAAAATAAGAGTGAAAGTGTCAGATGACTACAGCATGAGAAATGGTTTCAGTCAATGACTAGAAAATTGCATACTGGTCTTAACATGCATTGGCTGAAGTAGTTTATTAACAGCTCAGACTCCTGGCTTGAAGCTTTCCAGTAAGGAAAGTGTATCAGTCACCAGGGGATTTGTCTCCTTGCACTCTCTACAACATATATATGCTTTATTTTTTAAGAGGGCAAAGAGCTGCAATTCCTGGAATGTGCTGTAACTAGTCAATGTTACTATCAGGTAACATTTGCACAAAAAAATTTATTCAAAGGACAGCATGGAAAATTTCCTTATTTTATGGCTATTGACAAGGTATGTTTCCTTATGGCTACCTTGTGCCAGCCACAGTTAAAACAAGGAGGCGCTTTAATTGCTATTCTGAGCTCCTGTCAGAATTTCATTCTATGCAAATAATTTCTAAGCAAGGTTACAAATTTCCAAAATTTTAGCTCTGAAAAAAAGGTTCCCAATCTACATATACTACCCAATAAAGTGTTAATGGGCTGAAAGTTCCCATTTCCCATGGCTGACACACAAAAAGCCATTTTCGCCAAACAGGAGAGGTACATGCTCTGAGGTACCACCATCTATCAAGACTATAATGGGGAACCTGCAAGTGTCATACTTTAGTAGGAGTTGCTGCCTGTGTTTCTGCAGCCCAGCTATACTTTACACATAAAGAGGAATACTAGAAAAAAATCACAACTAAACTAAGTAATAATTATAAAAATACACAGAACTGATCCAATATACATTTTATGAATATTATAACCCCATTTACTATTAAAGGTGTAGGATCCTGCCCTGAACTGCTTCTTTCCTCTAACTGATCTCAATAGATGACACTTCTCTGCTTAAAGTCTGAAGTAGATTTGAAATTTAAAAAAATTAAATACAAATTTCTTAAACAGTTTCAGTTGATGAGCACACCAGGAGAGGAGAGATGATGGATCCTGCACTCACTAATAAGGAGGGTCTGGT
>VXBZ01006565.1:0-64468 GCA_013399135.1 Heliornis fulica
GCACCCGAGGGTTAACCGCCTCCTGCCTTCCTCCGAGGGTGAGTAAGGAGCGCGGAGCCTCATGACACGGTACCTTTCCGTGCGGGGCGTGGGCTGGGTGTCGGGGGCTAAAATGTAGCAGAGAACCGAGGGATGCTGAGGCAGATCGCTGTGCCAGGAGACCTTCTCGTCACTGTTTGTGTTGGGAAGTTCTGGAGCGTTTGGTAGGCGGTAGGCTGGGGTAGGGAATGATGCATCAATATGGATTTTAGGCTTTGGTAACGAGAAAATAGCGTAAGGAAGGCAAAATATGTGAAGAAATGAAATCACGGGGGTTAATGGGTGCCGCTGGGCGTGCAGCATAGCTGCGGTGCTGAATGAAGGCAGATAAATGTTGGATTGGGAGAAGAACGGGAAGAAATACAGCGAACGAGCGTGCTATGGAGAACAACACCACGGCCATGGAGCCCTGCTTGCAGCATTTCTCGGGTTGGAGCGGTTTCTTCAAAATGCTGGAGGTTGGGTGTTTTCTATTTTTATTTTTTTTTATTTAATCCCTAGAACTTGCATACCAAACCTATAACTGGAAACATCCATTCCTGGTGAATGAGTTAATAAAATGAAAGAAGCTGGTAGGTGCTTTTGGTGAGCAGATGCTGAAGAGATTTGGTAGTGATGGTCACATTAGGGTTCTCCCTGAGGTGGTGAGGGAGACCTTGGGTCGTGGATGTTCATGTGGAGGTATGCTCATCTGGGCAGCGTATGATGAACGGGCAGTTTGGGGCTCCTAAAAAGTGTATTGCAACTTCCCATGAAAATTCCATTTTTTTTTGGCTCTGCAAACAAACTGTCGGGGGTACAAACCAGTAGTGTGTAGGTAAAGACTGCCTTAAACCCTTTGAGATCTGTGGCCATTATGACTCTGGGGCTCCTAAAAAAATAAACTAACTAAGATTTCTGCATCATTTTTGTGGTAGCTCTTGGTAAGTGCATCATAAAAGCGAAAGGCACCGTGTGCTCCAAACTTGAACAGATTTCATTTGAGTGGTGAGGAGCAGTAGGGCCAAATCCTGCTTGGATCAAGGCTGTGGTCATGGAATACTGAAGCATGGCCACAGTCAGGTTTAGATCTGTAGCTGATTACTTGTTAGCGTGGGTTACTTGTTACATATGGAGTGTAACTGGATGACTAATACAATTTTATCAAATAAACTCCTTATCAATATTGACTGCACTGTAGCAATTCCTGTTCTCTCATCTTTCTGCCTCTTCCACTGGTTTTTCCGTGATCTTACTGGGCTGTGAGTCTTTTTAATAGATAATATATATGCTGAACGAAAACGTGTCTTCTGAGGTTATGTTTTTTCAGGTTACATGCACTAGATTTACTTTAAAACTAAACCTTTAGTTTATAAGTGACACATTATGTTGTTGTTCAGAAATCCCTGAGCATACCTGTTACGTGCAGGCAGTCTTTGAAAGATTAATGTTTCAGTGGTAGGTTAGACAAGTGTGTGTCAACTTTCTGATTGTAAAATCTCATTTATTGGTGTAAACACCCATGGATGCGAGCAGTGTGAGGCCCAGATGTTCCTCACGTGCCGTGCTAGCACTCTGTGCTGAGTCCTGCAGGTTTTGTTTCCTCTGTGCTTTTCCAGAAGAACACGTCATCTGCAAGGCCTGCCTGGGTCTCAGTGACACATCTACGTTGCATTCTTGGGGAATCTTACATTTGCTTTGATTTTGGGATCCTTGTGAAAATTGCTGTTGGCATATTTTACTTTTTCATTAAATAGCTAAAGGAAAACAAGAAGGCACCCAGGACAGTCTAAACTAAACCTTTGATACGTTACAGTAGTAACCTGCCACCCTCCCAACTTTGTGCGTGGGTTTTCTCAAAAAAGCCCCAAACCCCACGATCACATTCCACCCTGTGTTTTATTTGGGTTTACCTGTGCTAGAGGTGATTAAACTTGTGGTCAACTGAGAGGACAGCAAGACCTGTAATGTCACTTTGCAAAGTATTAAAAAAAATTAATCTTTTAATTTATTTTTTTTTAAATCCTTATTTGATGTGTTTGATATACATGGATCAAGACTTTCTCTTGGAGCATTTGACTTGAGTTTCCTTGGGAGCAGGCTGATGTGGTAGGGTGACCCTCTGACTTCTAGACAAGCCAGTGGCTCTGGGGGTGCGTGTTGGTTTTAGGAACCGGTGCAGGTCCGGTGAGCCCTTGTCCCTCTGCTCCCACCCGCAGTGGTGTTGCAGCCCTCTCCCTTCTGCCAAGTGAAGTGCTCAAGCAGCTGGTGGCTGAACAAGATCTGTTTATTCTGCAGAGTTCACTTCCAGGTGGATGTTGAGCCTCCCTGTTGAGCACAGAGGTGCTGGGAGGAGGGTGCAGGGCTGTGAAACGGAGTGGCTGTGCCTGCCCTTGTCTGCAGCACTGAGCTCCTGGAAGGGTCGATACCAGAGTGAACTCATCCTGTGAGGCTGTAAGAACCTCTCTGCAGAGGTACATGTCAGTGTGCAGCCAGAGCCTCTCCATGAGCGGGTGCTCTGATCACACTCAGCGCTACACCGAGATACTCACAGCTTTACATCGTTGGTTATACTGTCGTGGTCAGTTTGATCAGTGATTCCAGGTTGTCTTGCCCTTTGCTGCTGATGTAATAAATCCATAACCTCTAGGAGCATTTCTCAGTGTCTGTAGAATGTAAAAAAGCTGCGTGGTCCTACAAGAACCAGTGATGTGGCTGCCCTCTCCCTGGAGGGTTTCAGGGCCAGGTTGGATGAGGCCTTGGGCAGCCTGGTCTAGTGTGGTGTGTCCCTGCCCATGGCAGGGGGCTGGAGCTTGGTTATCTCTAAGGTCCTTCCCAGCCCTAATCATTCTGTGATGTTGCTGGTAAGGTCTGTGGGGATTGCCATGGTCCACAGTAAGCAGGACTGAGCCCCGGGCGGGGCCTGATGCTTTTAATGGTGAGTCTTCATCTTGGAGTAAGATGTTTGGTTTAACTTGAAGGCAGAGGGTTAGGGTTAGGAATGCCTGTTGCATTCACTGGAGATAAGTTAGAGTTTAAAGCTCACTGCATCTGCAAATATTTGCAGTGGTGGAGTGAACTAGATCATCCATCCCTGATTTATTTGCCAACTGGATTTTATGAGCTTTAAAAAACAAATTCTAGTTATATTACTTAGAATTATTCCAGTCCCATTATTTCATGGGGCTAAAATGCAGTTGTTTGGTTTACATTCATTTAAAAAGTAATTACTTTAAATACAAACATTAATTAGAGACAATAGTGACTTGTTTTGTGTATTTACACTATAGAAGGGAGAAACTGGGAATTCGGAGCCCAGTCTTGAAATGTCCCATGTGAAGCAGCCCCATCCAACAGAGCTCTGCTGGGCTGTGATTAAAGGGTCTGGCTTCTCGAGGAGGAGGATTGACAAGTTGGAGATGAACTCAGCAGGCTGTCCTGGCATGGAACCAGCTGTGGGGCTCTGGCTGGAGAGCAGAAGTTGCTGGATTTCGAATGAGGCTGCTGTATGTTTGGGTACTGTGGTAACAGGACTGAGCGTTATGGATCCTCGGGAAGAGGCGTCTTTGGATGGTCTGTCGAGTTCCCTGTGTGGGCAGCTTCCCTTCCTGAGCACCATTTCTTACCTGTTCCCAAGTTTGTCAACTACCTGAATTCATGCTGTGGTGGGAGAAACTCTGTCTTGAAAACCACTCTGTGAGGGAGCAGCCATTAGTAATGACACAGTGTAAGAAGTGTGGTATGCTTATTCAACTTGGGTTCTGTATCACGTTGCGTGACTGGTTCCGAGCAGTCCTTACTTACTCATGGTGTTTATAAAATACATGTGATAGTTGGGTTTGTATGTATTCTGCATGAAGCAAGCCCTGGTCCAGGCTTTGCTTCCCTAGCAATTCCAATGATTCTGTTGTAGAGCATTTTCTTGCTCCAAGTGTCAGGCTAAATATGGTGGGGTTTTTTTTATATACTTTTAAAATTTGAGAGAGCCTCTTCTCCCTGCCTGCAGTCCTGTTGCTTCATGAAGACAGGAATTATTTAACTTTACCGAAGAAGTAACCTTAGGTACTAATCCTTAAGAGCCAGTTTGGCAGAGGCACCCATAGATACTTGAGGAACACGAGGAATTCTGGTGAGTTCACGTTACTATTCCTACGCGGACAAGTCTCCACATGCTGTCACCGCCTTGAGCAGGGGCCCTCGTGCTGATGAGGAATGATGTTGTATGAGCTAATGGGAAGTAATCTGTTAGAGTGGTGTTCTCTTCTGAACTGGCATAACTAGCGAAGAGAGTGATGAATCACACGTGTTGACATTTCAGCTGCTACCAGTATTTGTTATTTATTTGTCCTTTATGGAGAGAACATGTTGGTGACTGAAGGAGTATCTTCAGAGCAGACTGACAGCTCCACGGTGTGAAGGCTGGGGAGTGATTCGTTCTTAGATAGTTTTCATTCTCATGTCAAAGTCCTGGGAGCAACTTGTTTCTCATTAGTTGTTTGGTTGCACTTAATGAGCGGGAACGAAGTGGTGTGTGTCCGAAGTGAAGGTCCTGGTGTGCATGGGTTATTCTTCCTTGCACCACCAGCCCCACTGCCCGTGGGTGACTGGAAAGCCATCTGATCAGCGTCAGAGCTTGTCATGCTGGTTGAGGCATAGAGAGCTCAGAGCTGTGCTTGCTCCTGTGCCGAGCTCTAAGTTGATGCATGTAGCAGACATGGCTCTGCTGTTATCTAAGCCTCTCCAAAGCTTGGGGGGATGGAGACAAGCTTTCTTGCTTTTCTTCCCTCAAGGTTTCAAGTCTGGAGGTTTGTGATCATTTTTTTAGAGTAAGTTGTGTGTATGACAGCAGCAGTTTGGTCATTGTGCTGAGTTACTTGTCTTCGTGTCCTTTTTTTCTGTATCTTCTGGGGTTTTGCTCTCGAAAGAGGTGACTTGGTTTTCACAGGTCAGTGACACTTTGCAGTAGCTTCTTGGTCGTGTATCCAGAGGTTTACATGTTAGAGGATGTATATTCTTTCTGCAGGTGTTAGATGGAAACTAGTCTATTTGCTTTATTATGTCAGGAAAACAAACCAAATCAGGCTGATCTTTTATTGCTCTTTGAAGAAGTTTTACCTGGTGGTGCCATCAGCCAGCTGTTGATTGCTGCTGTCTTTATCTGCTGGAAGCAGCCGGTCCCTTGGCTGTGCTGGACCAGACTCCTGGGTGTGAGGTAAAAGAAACGCCATTTCCTGCCTTGCTCCTGAGCTCCGGCCCCGGCGTCACTTACTGGTGGTGCTGCTCAGCAGTCCTGTCCGGTCAGGGAAAACGAGCTTCTGCCATCTCACTGCCTTGGTTTGTGATCCCATAAAGGCACTTGGTCTTTGTAAGGAAGAAACACTCTTTGGAGGTAAAGGAACAATCCGCAACCGGGACGCAGTGAACAATGCGGCGTCTGTATTTCCTGGTGTCGCTCCTGTTATTTACCTCTTCAGGAACCTCAGTTTCCCTTTTGCTTCAACTCCCACTCAGTCCTGTGGGGTTTTCTGTGTCAAGAAGCTGGTTTTGATAGTGAGGAGCTCTAGTGATCCTTGAAGAGGCCTACCAGCTAGAAGGTAAAGGCCCATGGCGCCTCTGTGGAGATGAGGCACATGTTGCTAATGCTGAGAGATGCCACTGGGATGTCCTACACGTTCTGCAGTTCTCCAGGACCTGGGGAGTCCCGAGGGAGAGGGCATCGTGGTGCTTTCACTTGAAAGAAGTTGGGCAAAACAGTCATGTCCTGCCAGGCCTAACCCCAGTGTCCACTCCTCTTTCCCTGGGCTCCCTCGCTGGCGTGTGGCCCTGCAGCTCCATGTCGTGGCTCCCGCCTCGGCACTCGCTGCGTGTCTGAACACGAGGGGCCAGGGCCTCGCAGGTGACTGGGACCAGCTTGGGCACACTGGTCCTTGTTCGTGCCGTGGGAGAACGGCTTTGGTGTGAGGGGACAGACAGACAGACGGCTTTCTGTCCTTCAGAGGCTCTGTGGCATAGAGTATGGAAGGGTTCCAAGGGAGGGGGGAGGCAAGGAAAACACTGTGAGGATGGATTTTAGGGATGTGGCGCTTGGGAGGAAGGAGCCAAATGGAAGCGTGTGTCAAACTGTGTGAGAGTTGTGAGGCAGAGCCCATGGAGGGGGGGATTGAACTGGGTGTAGTGATCTCAGTGAGCAGAATGGTGTTTGTGGGTGGTGCTGCTCACCCAGCTCACAGGCCACGCTGCTGTTATGTGACGTGGATTTTAACGGTATTTGCAAAGTGCTGCAGGTTCAGGCAGCTATTCCATGTGTAGTGCTGCATGTGCCGAACCTGTTCCTCTGGGCAGTGCTTAAGTTGGGGTCTGGTGCTTATTACCTGTTCTAGCAGCTTTTGCATTTCTAAATTATCTCGATTGAATAACTTATGTTTTATGAAAGGTGGAATCTCCCATTTAATGGGGATATTTTTCCCTTTTTAATTAAATATATTTTCCTGTTTTCAAGGTGAAATTTGACTAGAGGACCCCAACTCCGTTTTCTGGCTGTTTCACAGAGTTACTAGTGAGACACTCAGCTTCACTGTTTCAGCGTGTTTGTCTGGAATCCTTGCGAGCAGCTTGCCACTGGCACCAACCTCTGGCTAATACCCGGGTCTGTGTCGCGCCATCCTTTGCTTTTTTGTCTGCAGGAACAGGGATTTAGTGTAACAGGCACCATTAAAGAAAGGAATATTGTTCTTTGAAGATTTAAGCTGTAATGGAGCTACATGTGCCCACCCGCTTTCTCTTCAGACTTGTAATATTATCTGTGCCTTGATTTAAAAAAAAAAGAAAATAAAATGCAATGCTGACAGCAGGCAGTGCTCCTACACCTCCTCAGCAGAGGTGGAATATACCATCTGGCACTATGTGGGTAGTAGTTATCCCAAAAAGTAATAACAGTGGGAGTTCTTGCCAGTTACAAGTTGTGATCACAAGCCAAATGGTGGAGTTCTAATTTAGCGTGTATTTCCAAAGAGAAAGAGATGCAAGTATTTATTTTTGTGAACTTGAGAAGTATTTTCAGTCAGAGGGGTCTATGCAGAGGTTCCAGTTGCTGCAAGTTGGAAGAAAGTGTGAGGGGAGTAAGTGGGGAGTATGGGCTGTGATGCCTGCTAGACCATCTTCTAGGCACCCGAGAAGTTGGCTTCTTTTGGTCTTATGTAAGCCTCAGTTGGTTGGTACATGCAAGGTTGAAAGTGAGGAATTCTTTTTAAAGAGTGAATAATTGTGTAGTCCTTTGATTTGATTTCAAGTTTGCTGAATAAGAAATGAAAAATTTCAGTTCTTCATTCTTTGGCACCGCTAACTAGTCTTGAACAGATTGCTGTGAGATGACAAGAAAACCTTAGGAGCTAGGTAAAAAAAATTGCCTGTGTTGCTTTTAGTAGCACTTTTGATACGGTGGCTTATGATATATTTGTCTGGAAAGTCAGATACGGTGTAATCAGAACTGCTGTCAAGTGGATGCAAAACTGGTTAGCAAGTTGCTTAGTAACCTGGGTGATAGAATTGAGAGTACTCATTAAACCTGGGGATGACATCAGCTTTCAAGGGAATGCAGGGATAGGAAGAAAGGATTAGATTTGAAGGGATCTTGAGAAATTGGAAACTCAGAATAGGAACAAATTTATTTCTCAGAGTTTGTTCTGAACAAAATGAATGTTCAGTAGTATAAATACAGGAAAATAGGAGTTTGGAACATGCAAAGCTCTGTAAAATGCCCGAAAAGAGAACTAAAAATCTCAGTGTCATGCACACAGAGCTGGGGAGATTCAGAGCCACTTGTGAATTTGTGACTTTTTCAGATCTGGCTTCTTTCTGCAGACTGCCCAGACACTGGAGGTATTGTGTATCAGCGTGGACAGAATTCATGTGTGGACACATCGGTTTTCAAAGAGGACTCTTGTTGTTCTTAAGTTATTTGGGTAGATGATTTAGCTGCCCTTATGTCAGCATACATTGTCTCTGCTGGGGGACTGTGCCAGTCTCCCTTTCTGGTTTTTTTTTAATTTTTCCTGTCATAGCTATAACTGGAAGAGTCCTCATCCAGTAGATAACTTTGCATCAGGCTCTTAATTCCTTGTGTGGTTTTTTTCTTTCTTTTTTACTGCTTCTGCTTCTTGTGCATGCCCATAAGACTACCTAACAAATCTGGTCAATAAAGACTTTGTCTGAAGCTACTGAATACATCCATAGTCCATGTACTGAGTGAGCTTTCCGTCTTGTGTTGCTGTAGTTTTGATCTTTGGAAACAGAGATCAGCATTGATGTTGGTGGATGCATGCACAAATTTTAAAGTGAGTTAATGAATGTTAATTAGTAAGCACCCGAATACGCTTGTTTAATCTGTTAACTAAGCAATTTCTATTCAGAAATACAGTTTACACCAGAGAGATATGAGGGCACCTCAGTTGAAGTAGTCACCTCAACTGGGTGTTTTTTGGGGAGACACAACTGGTGTTCTTGTAGACCAAGTCTGTTAGGTGAGTTTTATGTACCTGATGGGTCTGTATACCGTGTATCCCCTGTTGTGTCTTTGCTGCAGTTAATATTTTCCATGACAGAAAATCATCCTGACTAACTTCAAGCTCTTGGATTGTCCTTACAGAGGAGCAGTTCTGCGGTCAGCAGAGCAGAACGGGCTGTGTGTACATCTTTGTATGGGCCATGCTCTGTTGTGAAATCAAGGTTTCACTCAGAAAATCTTAGAAGCAAACTAATGTTCTTCATAAATTAATAAAAGTGAATATAAGTGAATGAAAAATCTCTGCAAGTTGGGATAAAACCCTCTTTAAAGGAAGGTCAGACAATATCACATAGGTTGTTTAGCTGTTAGTCATTAACAACAAACTGAGTAACTGTAAAACCTTCCAGGTGACGAGTCTCTCTTCACAGTGTTGTGTTCTACTCGAGCATGCTTTGGGGTGCTTGGCTTTCTTCAGTTAAAGAGAAATCCTGTATTCAGAGTCAATCTTGTATTAATTACTGCGCAATTAGCTGTGGATATACAGGAACTGGCTCTGGCATATGTGAGGGATTTGCCCTTCTCAGATGTCACATGCACCACCTGTGTTCCTGCATCTGATGCATGCAAGTGCTTACTGAAAGCTGCAGGTTTGGAATTTGGGCAGCTTAAATCTGTACTGTCAAGTGTCTGTACTGTAAATCCCCAGACTTGTATCTGGTGGCAGTTTGCTCATAGTCTAGACGCTCGTGCTGAACTTGTGCATGAAGCTCGTCCTGGCTGCTTACATTCAAGAAGTCGTATTTCTGCATTGTATTAAGAGCTTATCCATATGCTGCAGGCTCTGAGTGCGGGAAGTCTGCTGGCAGCGCTCCCGCTATTCCATATTCTGATTTCAGGCTCTGTGTGGATGGTCAGGACAAAAAAAGCTCACAAGATGAAGCTTGACAAGTCGTTGGCTGACTGATTTCTAGATAGGGCTTGCAAGAAAATTTGACTAAATATTAATGTGACGTGTAGGCAGTGATGCAGCGTGGCTGCTTTCGGTGTGAGCTGCAGGATGCGATCAGAAGTCACACCGAGTGCACGGGGCTCAGGCTCCGCTTCCAGCCTCGTGCCGCTGCAGTGGGGTGAAGTCCTGGCAGGTCCCAAGAAGCTCTGTGGGTGCTTCCTTCTGGCCATAGATGTGTTCTGCATTGCTCACCATTAGGAAGAACATTGATTTCTGCAGTGAGGTTGGATCAAGCCATGGTTTTCATGTGGCTGTGTTTGAGAACTCTGGTGCAGCACAAAACAGTGCTTGGTTTCTCCTTGGAGGGAGCCATCATTTTGGTTTCACGTAGGTCATACATAGTGTGTGGGTAGGGAAGTTCACTCTCAATCCAGAATGACCTCAGACAGTTCAAAGGAACTACCTAATGGTTACATAGGAGGATTTTTTGTGTTTTTCAGATGCCCTGTAATGTATCATTGAAATGCAACTGAAAAGAGCCCAGTACAAAGCGCTGTGTGTGTGTCAGTGCTCTCTCATAAAAGACTGAGCTTACATTCCTTCATGTCTGTTCTTGGGGGCAGCTCTTGCATCTGAAATCCATGTGTGAAAGGGAGTTGGTCTTTTTCTTGTATAAAACACAAATAGGAAATGATTACTGGAAGTAGAAATACTTCCTAAAAAATAGGTTTATGATCTTCTTCCGAGTAAGAAAACACTTTAAATATTAATCACTTTGCTCGCATGTTTGATGTGCCTACTTTGATTGAAAGATTCAATATTTATAGTTGGTTGCTTTTCAGACAAAGGAGAGAAGTCTCCAGGTTTCATATTGTGTTACTTGTACCTCTGAATTCAGTGTTTTCCTTCAGGACTTTGCTTTTATCTCTCTGCAGCTTGCTAGCAGCCTTTTACTAAAGAATATTTAGAAACACTGTAGGCAAAAATGTGAAATACTATGGAAGCACTTCAAGGAAGCCAGGGGGAGAGAACCTGGTATTTGTCAGTGTGTTTTGTTTGTTTCTCTGCTAGGGTTGTGTTTACCTCATACAGATATCAGATGGCTGGCGTTTGCATATTGCTCATTAGAGGAACATCAGGTCGGTTTTCCTTCCTTTATTTGTGCTCTTCCTCTTCCTCCTCCCTCCCCCTTCTCATCCTGCTGTTGTTTTATCTGCCAGCAATTGATCTCTCGCCCCTGGAGCACAGCCTGAGCCGGGTGCTGGTTTGCAGCAGAGGCTCACAGGGAGCTGCTTGACAGCCACCACTGACCTCTGCTCACGTGTGGGGAGACCTTCTGGAGTTACACTCCTAGTGCGAGGTGACGTCCGGCGCCTTCTCGTGCGTACAGGAGTTTAATGATGCTTCTCATTAACAATGGGAAGGATTTAAGTAAGTGATCACAAACACCCTGTCTCGTTCCCTTTTTCTTCCAGTGTGGGAAGCTTGCTGTGAGCTTTTAAATCATCAAAGGCCAAAGGCAGCCATAGAAGAGTGTCTCTCCCTGGTCTTGAGAAAACTGGCAATCGTATGGGAGGGCGTTCCTCTCCCAGTGAGGCACCAGCTTGTGCTGGAGGGCAGGACTGGGGCGTCTTGAGTGGTGGGTCACTCCTTGCTGTACAGAGCAGCTCTGGGCTGAGCAGATCCGTGCTGCCCATCCTCTGTGCTGCTCAGCTCTGGGTTGAGCAGATCCGTGCTGCCCATCCTCTGTGCTGCCAGCTGCCGCAGCTCAGCCTCCAGAAGATGCCTGGATGGCTCAGCCTCCAGAAGATGCCTGGATGGCTTCCCCGTTCTGCTTCTGGCAGCTCGGGCTTCTCCGGGTCTCCCCTGGCTGGAAGGAGATGTGTTGGTAGNGAGCAGACCCGTGCTGCCCATCCTCTGTGCTGCCAGCTGCCGCAGCTCAGCCTCCAGAAGATGCCTGGATGGCTCAGCCTCCAGAAGATGCCTGGATGGCTTCCCCGTTCTGCTTCTGGCAGCTCGGGCTTCTCCGGGTCTCCCCTGGCTGGAAGGAGATGTGTTGGTAGGATGGCAACTTCTACCTTTTTCCCAGGATAAAGTTGCCTCGAGACCCAGAGTGGGGGTGAACCTGGATCAGCGTGTGCTGGGGGTCCAGCCGGCTCCATAGACCAACCGCGCTGTTCCGTTCGCTCTTCCCTCACTCGCACCCGCTGCCGTCCGTGTCACGCGTGGGTACGGGGTAGGAGGCCTGTGGGTAGAGGAGAGGTGAAAACACCTTGCTGGAGGAGAACTGAGTTAGTGGAGGTGAAACTGAGAAACAGAACAGCAGCAAGATGTTTCTGATTTTGTAAATGTGCCTCCTGGATAGATAATTGCATGTAAATAATATGCAGATAGGCTGGTGGGAAGACTAACTGGCAAGTGGTGAACCCAGTAATGATAATGAAGTTAGGGAAAAACTCAGCCAGGCATTACAAGTGACCTGGTGGAGAGGGTTAAAAGTCCAACAGGATTATGGCCCATTTATACCCGTGCTGCTGCAGTGACAGTCAACAGGCACTGGGCAGGTAACTGCACTTGATGGTGACTGCTTGTCCAAAGGTGCTGGAGCATTCAGCTGCTTTTTCTCCTTTTCTGACAGCTGGGATTAGAAATGTAAAAATAGTAACTTTAATATTCAAAGAAATTGAGCAAAGTATTATAAATATAATTTAATATTAGTAAGCATTATGTCAGCATTATGTATGTGTGGCAGTGGTGAGGGGAATAGGGGAGTCAGGGTAGTGCTGCTAGCACTGGGTATTTCAGAGCTGTGAGGAATGTAGTTGTATTTTTGTTCCAGATGAGTATTGGCTGGTAGCACAGATGCATTTCTGTGGTCTGTGAGGTTGAAAAATGGAGAGTGAACTGGAATGTGAAGTGGTGTTACCTCTCTAAGTGTTCTGGCACTAAGTTTCTATAGGTCATGTTCTGCTCTCAATTGGGTCTTATCAGGGGACTTCTAGTGGATTTAACATGTGTCATTATTAGCTCCATATTTAGAAGCTGGTAAATCTTCATGAATACAAGGATTTTTCAAGTTCTGAATTTACCATTTTGCCCAGGTACCTGCCTGAAGCCCTTTGAGGTGACATGGGTGATCACACACCTGAATACAGAATTTCACATCATTCATTCCCCTTTTCCAGGAAAGGGACTCCCTTTGTTTAAAGTTTTACATGTATTCATAGTCATCATTTATAGTTCACTGCAGACTTGGAAAAAGGGACATGTTTAGATGGGACAAAATAACTTGTTAGATGGCAGTGTGGAATGCAGAGAATCGCTCTTCAGTATTAGGCATTAGTCTAATTGCTGCCTGAGTTTCCTACAGGTGTTTGAGAGCAAAGTAATAAAATGCTCCCCAACACAAATATTTTTATATAAACAAATATAATTGAGAAATAGAAGGACAGGGTATTTCTAATAGTATTAAAATGCATTCCTTATCTTCCTCTATTTTAATTACTTCAGTGGTGTAGTTATTATAATTTTGCTTACCCAAATTAAGCTAAGTGATCAACCTTTCTGCCAAGTAGAGTACGAGTGGTTAATGCAAGTGGAGTTTGTAGCAGACACAACTCATCAAGAATTTTTTCTGAACCTACTGACAGTTCTTATTTATTAATTGCTGCAGTGGAGCCATATAGTAGTTGTTTGTAGTAGTAACTGCTTTGTAGCCGTACGTGTCCACCGTGGTGCTTGCTGGCAGCTCTGGGGCAGTGAGCTGCTCTGCTCATGGGTTAACCAGGGGCCTGCTCGTGTGGTCTGTAAGGCTGAGGGGTCAGTGAGACCACAGCACCGGGCAGCCGGATTGGGAGCACCGGCCAGGGTTCTGCAGGGCAGCAGGGATGCCCCCGGGCATTCCCTGCAGGAGCGTGTGCAGGACGGAGCGTCCCTGGGTTGGGTCTTTGTTGCACTTGCAGTAACAATGTGTTTAAGTGGTTTCTGCCGTGTTGGTGTTGCTTTGCTCTAAAAGCAGTACACTTTGGAAGATCTCATATCCATACCCAGGTTAAGTTCAAGATAATCCAATCTAACCACCACAGGAGTGTTAGTGTTTCTCCTTTCTCAGACTCAGGCTTGTTAAAGACAAACGGCTTCCCAGTACAAGCAGTAATGCAACAGTGGGGATTGCTGTATTTTCTGTAACACATCTTGATGGCTGAAGTGTTTTCCTGCAGAACTTGCCTGAGGGAATTCCAGACCATTGTTTGCTAATAGACGTAGTTCCAGAGTGTGATAAAGGTGAATCAGAGTCTTTGCCTTTGTGGCTCTGCAGCAAGGGGCAGAACATGCTCCTGCAACAGAAGAAGTGGGATGTGTTCCAAGAGGGAAGGGGGTTCCTCAAGCCCTAGGTTCTCCCAGCTCTGGAACAGGAGCTTGGGTGGAAGCAGAGTGTGTGCACGAGAGTGTGCATAGGTACAGGGGTGGTGTGTGGAATACATCCCTGCCCTGGTTCTGGCAGAGCACTGCTGGGGCAGAGGCAGGGGCTGGTGCTGGTGGGATGTGTGTCTGCAGCTCAGCTGATAACACTTGTGACCCTTAACCTCAGGAGGTGGGTTCAAGTCCCAGCACAGCACCCACATGAGGACTGGCTGTGTGGACCTGTGCCTCTGCCCCACCAGACTGACCCATGTGTGGAGGGGTGGAAACAGCCCCGGCCAACTCAGCCCACCTGTGCTGGCTGCTGGGGGAAGCCAGCTCTGCCCTGGCCAGAGCCAGCACATCCCCACACAGGAGCTTCTTTGTGGAGAGAAGCCTTGGAGCCCTGGGAGCATTGCTAATGTCTTCCCAGGTGCTTGCTCTCAGGGTGGCACTGTGAGAAGTGATGGAGCCGCAGCAGAAGGGAGACTTAATAAGGGTAAGGCTTAGGTCTCCTTGCTCTCACCAGCAGATCTACCAATGGCTTCAGAGAGGTACCAGGGCCATCAGAATTGTTCAGTTGTTATTGAAATCCCTGGTAACGTTTTCAGCAGTATTGGGAAGGTTGGAATGGGTTTGGGATGCTCAAATAACTGCTGTGTTAGATGTCACTTCAGTGTCATGGTATCTGTGGGCCACTGTGTCTCCTCCTAGTTATTGCTGACATCTATTAAGATGTCAGTTAATTACAATAAATCTTCTAACCTTGAATTACTTTGGAAGGAAAATATTTTTCTTGGTGCAAACTCACCACAATACCCTGTCATTTTATGGTCACGTTGGTGTGTGGGTGATGACTGGGGTACCCAAACCAACTGGTTAATAGAAGATGACCAGGCTGTAGGGAGAGCAGGGAGGGTGAACAAACAGGTTGTGTGTAATGTTATTAAAGGTGCTATGGTAATTAGTGTCTGCAGGCATTAGAAAGGCGAGGGCTTTGCAGCACCGGTGGTGGCAAGGACCAGACAATGACAGCGCCTGCCCCCAAATCCCTGGGCTAGGAGATAACTGGTACTTTTTGATAAACATTGTTCAGACACTGAAAAATGGGATAGTTCGTTAATAGCTTGGAACTGCTTGTTTGTTAAGCAGGAAATGAAATGGAAGCTTATTAGAATTTTCATATAAAAGCAGGAGTGTGAGCTGTTAAGATAGCAGAATGTGTCACCTGTGTTTAACACACAGGCTGGTTTGTTGGGGTTTTTTTGTGGGGTTTTGGTTGTTGTTTCTTTGTTTGGTTTGTGGTTTATTTGTTTTGGTTTGTTTTTAAGGCACATGCATTGAGCAGAAAAATTTCATTTAAAACAGATGATTTCCTGATTTTTTTCTTTCCATCTTCCAGTGATGTCTGTATGCTTTCCTGTAGTTATTTAGAGCAGTGATCATGAAGAAGGTGTTGCCAACTTAGAGTATGGTGGAGTGGATGCTTGCTTAATACTGTTGAGAATCAGCCAAGATGTATCTAATTATGAACTGAAGTGTTATGTTGTATGGTTTTATTTGTGAAATCCTTGATTTAGCAGTGCTGTACGTTCCTATGTAATGAGCTCTGTAAGTATAGTAATTATGTACGGTAACATATGATTCAAATCTTACTTGTAATTAGAGAATAAGAAGTTAAGACAAACTTTATCAAGATGGAAGCGTGAGACATGTTTTCCAGCTCAGTCCCTAACAAAGCTAGGTCAGCCATATTTCTGTTAGAAAGAATATTCCCATTTTCCTGATCTTGGATTTGTCAGATGACAGCCATTGTTAAACACATTTTGCTTAAAAACTAATTAGTGAGCTAGAACTGCAACCAAGACTATTTTTTGTGTCAGGGTGTATTTTGTTTCCAACATGTATATATGTGCAAAGAATTTAAACTGTGATTTTTAAAATTTTTTTTATTTTTTATTTTAGAATACCATCCAAACTTGCTCAATTTATCAGATGAATACCAGCTGGTGCAACTGACAGCCAAAGCTAGAAAAATAACCTCATTTAAAGATGGAAATCCCTATTCATGAGACCATTTCAGAGATTTTGCTTTCCAGCAGGACTGGTTGAGCAACATGTTCTGATCGTTGGTGTAGTGCATGGTTTTCAAAGACAGATGGTCATTGTGTTTAATGTCTGTGTATTAATGTTCTGTTGATAAAAGTATGAGTAAGTTGTTAATTTCTCTAGAAAAATACAATTAAACTGTTGAGATCAGGGTACATGTAACCTAAAAACTATGTTTGGTTTACAGGCTTCAAATTCAGTTAGCCTTGCAAAATTGCTGCAGAACTTTACCTGCTCAGATGCAGTGTCTGCTTTCTTGTGAGAGAGGAGATTGCTTTGCCTTAGGATGGGTAGAAAACCAGTCCCAGATTGCATCCTGTTAATTGGAGGCTTGCTTGGTCCCAGTGTCAAATATTTTCATTATAGAATGGCTGGTGTTCATCCTGAGGTATCTCACAGGCTTTGCAAGCTCGTTGCTGTGGAATCAAACCTCCTGGTTTAGTTCCGTGGTGTCCCTCCATGCAGCTGCGGTCAGGCGGCCATGGAAGGCTGGTGTACTGGATTGTTCTTTAAAGTTTAAAGTCTCCTTTCTGTCCTGGGTTTTACCTCGAGAGGAAAAGGTTGCAGCTGGAGTGTGTATTGCTGTACTTGTCTTCTGGGTTAGCACTTGCTAGTGTAGCTAGCTTTACTTGATGCCTGGTCAGCCTTTGTGTTGGTCTGGGTGATGAGTAGGAGCTGAGTAGTAGCACTGTCACATCTCTGCCAAGTCCAAGAGAACTGGCTTGGATAAAATATACTGATATAATAAATAATAAAAGGCAATAATGTCTAAAAATACATCAGTACTTCCAGCCATACCACAGGATAGAGGGTTTTAAACCCCAGGCACTTAGAATCTGCAGAATCCCGACTGTGTGTTGCTCTGGTTGGAATACGTGTTGTCATGGTTTATGTGCTTAATCAAGAGGAAATAATTCTAAAATTTATCCCCCCCAAAAAAACCCTGTTTGTATATTAGACTCCAGATATATTTGTTGTGATACAACATGTCAGAATGTATAACTTTCACACAGTTAAATAGCAGAATTTAGAAATATAATTAGAGGGTTAAAGGCGTTTGAAGAATAAAAGCCCTGTAATGACATTCAGTTTTTATTGACAACCCACTAATATCTGCTGCATTCACATAAAGATTTCTAATGTAATAATGGGAGCAGATGAAAGCTCTGCTGTTTAAAAGCTCAGTGCAGAGCATATTCATCAAATATGCACTCTGAATGCAGATGGAAAGTTATGGAGCAAATGCTGGGTAGTCAGCGCTCGTCTGCAGCCCACGCCGCGGCCGGCTCCGTGCTGTGGCTGCCACGCTCCGAGCTGTGTTCGGGAGGTAGATGGCAGCAAACCGAAGCGTTTATCAGGAGTGTCCTTTAGGTAGTCCACATCTCCCTGCCTGCAGACAGTCTTCCAAAACTTGTAACATTGCTGCTTTTTGGAAGGAAAAAATGCCCTTTTCTCCATCCCCTGCTGAAGGTGTTGGTGAGCACCTGGGGTTTGACCAGTAGCAAGAATCATAGAAGGTGTTGGGCTGGAAGGGACCTTGAAAGGTCACCTAGTCCAGAGCCCACGAAGCGTGGAGAGTGCCAAATAGGAGACTTAAGGGCATTTCTTCCTCTGTTTCTTGAGGATCAAAGGAAGATGGGATGGTTTGGGTTTTTTGAAGTAATGCCTAATGAAAGTCTCCCTCTTCTGAAGGTGTTTGATCTTGGGCTCCGTAGGGGCTCCGATAATGAAGTCCCGTGACCGTGGCTTCTTGCTGGGTGCTGGGCGCTCCTTCCAGAACGTCCAGCAGGGTCTTTCTCCCAGTGCAGGTCTGCAGACTGGGAATGCCCATGTGACTGGGCAAGTCGAGGGCAGGGGAGCGTTTGCAGGACCCAGCAAGGGCACCTGGAGGGGGGATGTCCTCCTGCAGGGTGGACCTCGGCACAGTGCCCAGGGCACGGCTGGGGCACGGCAGCCCCTTCTGCTCTGCTGCAGCCAGAACGCTTGAGCACAGGGTGACCCTGTGTCTGCCATGCTCTCCTTGTCTGGTAGAAACAGCCGGGGTCCCGGTGAGCATCGTGTGCTGGTTACTGGCTTTTTATTGGTCTTGCCATGGGAGTGAAGAGCTAAAGGCAGGGAGGTGATTGGCAGCCCGAGAAATAAGATTGGGTTGCTTCATGAATTTATGGAATGTCTTAGGGCTTTGTGGACAACATTATTCATGTAAGACCCTGCCAGAAGGTTCTGTCCATGTTCTGGAGAGTGGTGTGAATTGCAATTTAAGCTGTCAATTACTCTTCAGTGTCTGCTTGCAGTATAATAAGAAAGCCCTGTGGAGTGGTGGAGTCTTACTTTACTTTCCCTTAAACTCCCAGGCTCAAGGTGTCCTGGCTTTACTTGCATTTGTTTGTTTGGTGACAAATGAGACGTGTCTGTACGTCCTTCTGCTTGCTGCTTCTCAGATGAGGTTTCTGACAGAACAGATGGGTAAAGCCTGTAGCACAGTGTCGTCAGCACAAATAAACACATGCCCTGCTACTAAAATAGGTGCCCTGGTCTTGTTCAGAAGCACCAGGACACGTTTCTGTGGCTCACTGTTGGTGAACCTCTCGTAAGTACGTGGTGACAGCGCCGAGGCCACGTCCCGAGGTCTTGATTTAGTGTTGAATCCTTTCACCAGAGTTGTGTTTATGTAAGGACTGGGCTTTAAAACAACACCACGGGGAGGTTGTGGATTGTAGCAGTAAAGCTTGCTAGGTTTAAGGAAAATATTTGGAAGTAATATTACTTTAAAACAGTGTATGATACGATGTGTCTCAAAGGAAAGTGCTCTCTGCTTTTCTTCTCCTCCCCTCTGAAAAATGGGGAGAGGGAAGACTGCATTGAGCAGGGTTGGGATTGATGAATGGAGATGTAAAAAGCACAAGCACAAGCTTTTTGGTTGTGAAGATAAAGAGCAGGGGCTGTCTGGTAGCTTGGACAGTAATACCCTGGGGAGGTAGTGAGTGTGTTCTTGGGTTTCTGCAGGTCTCTGTGTGCAGCTGGACACTGTGATCCTAAACTTGGTGGTTGGTTTTTGTTTTTCAGGACTTCCCGTGAATGGAGGAAGACACTTTTTCCTAGAGATTTCACTTTTCTAAAGACAACAAGGTAGGAGATTCACACCCCCCCCAGCTCTTTTAACTGTTTAAATAGAATTGACATTGTCTTTGCTGTTCCTTTGTTAACCTGTCATCACCTGATACTGGAACACGGAGCACGGGCACTGTCCCCCTATGTCAGTGTTATAAATTGGGACCCTGATTGTCTCTGTTCTTAGAGCAAAGGTGTAACAGCTGTCACGTGTCACTGTTTGGTTGTCCTCTGGCTTGTTCTACTGGAGGTGATTAACAAGAAAACTGATGTAATAGAAATACTTCCTTATGTAGGGTTCTCTGTTAATTTACTGAGCCCATTCTAACTGCTAATTAAAATATTTGTATTTTTGTAAGCAAAATGTGTACTAGTGTGACAGCATTCTCTATAAATATACTTTAGTGTTTTTATTTTTTGAGATTTTTTTCTTTGATTTTTAAAAATCAAAAATCATCTGTGTCTTGAGAAAACCTCCAGTGCTTCCAATGGATTGAACTTCTATTCCAGACTGAATATTCTTGAGACTTGAGCAGGTTTACAGAACAGGCTTGCATCATTGGGTCTGTAATTTTAATAGGTATTTTTTTATAATTTTAAAATTCAGATAATAATTTGAGTTTCTTTTGATCTCTTGAAGTAGTTGGGTGCTGTAACATTTTGTGCCACTTTGTGTGTTTCCTGATTCTCTGTCCTACTTCAAAATTCCCTTCAGATTGAGGAGTCCTAAACAGAACACGTAGTGTGGAGCTGGTGCTGTTATGAGTGATGGGTTTTTGGCAGCTAAACATTGAAGTGCAAGTGGTTCCTGGGCAAGAAACTCGCTGCACTTAAATCTTCTGGTGGTTTGGGGTGGAATCAGGATTGTGGGTCCTGGCAGAGTGCAGCTCATGGGTTCCAGCTATAGAAAGTCCCCTGAAATGTCTTCCAAGGCAGTTGGGTCAACAGGACTCAACTGCTGCCACGTTTTATTTCAGGCTTTAATACCCAGTTCAAATGGCTGCTGATGGAGGTGGCTACTCCTGATACTTACAACCAGAGCAGTAAGTTTAACTATTCTGGGCAACACAGAAGATGTTAAAGTGACTGAAGATGAGCTGATGAGATGATTGTATTCCTCACTTGACCTCAGTTACTGGTCTTCTCAGAGGCAGTAATTGACATTGTATATGGAGAACGAACGTGTCCCTTGTGAATTCAGTCTGTATATCTGGAATTAGAAACCAGGTTATGCAGGGTGATGAAGCCCTGTTAAAAATTAAATCTCCTTAATTTCAAGGTCACCACACTTTTCATGTTCAAGTGAGAGCTGGTTCTGACTTTGGACTTTCTTCTAGGGAGCGATTGCAATCTTTATTGTCTCGTTTTAAGTAAGTATTAAGTTTTTCTGGTGTTAAACCCCACCACTTAAGAAGTACTGTTGGAGAAATTTGTTCTCCAGAAGAATAAACTAGAACCTTGACCAACAAGGTTGCAAAAGGCACATTAGAGTTCTGTGGTGGGCCAGCTGGGTCACCAGGACTGGTGTTGGGAATGGTGAGGATACCTGGATTCGGAGTCATGAGCTGGCTGTCAGCTCTCTCTTAGCTGTCGTGCTCTCGGTCTTCACCGTTCTCACCAGGGGTGTGACTGTTCCAGACCAAATGAGAAGCAGATGTCTGCTGTAAGGGAGCTCAGGGAGCTCAAGCCTACGCTGGGTAGATGTGAGCACTGCACCTCTCCAGGTGAGCTCCTGCTGCCCTGCAGCTCCAGAAGGAAATAGCGGCTCAGTCTGGCGCTGGTGCGGAGCCAGTCAGCCCTCTGGAAGTGCTGTTTGCCACAGTGAGCTGTTCCTCAGAGGAGGTTGTGTGGCTCCTAATGGCATAGGATGTGTCTCATTCCTCTCAGGCTCTGATGTAGAAGAGTTACCTGTGGACACAGCCACTGCAGACTCACCAGGAACTCTGTTTGCCCACAGTCACCTTAGGGCTGGTTTGGGAGCTCTGGGGACACGGGAATGTTCCCGTGCTACACTTGTAGAATTCCTTCTGAACTAGAGCATTTAAGGCTGCTTTATTTTGAAATTCAGTCAGAGAATGAAGCTGGTTTCCTGCTTCCTTGTGAGATGTTGACCTGCCACACACTTGTCTGGTTACTGTGATGTGGTTTTGTGTGTTTGTGTATCCCCATCAAGGATAGTGGGAGAAGCACAGACACTGCTGGGGGCATCATCTCGCTGCTCACAGGAGGAAGGAGAGAGAACCAGTGCCTGGGCTCTTGGGTCGTGGGGATCAGTGGCAAATCTGTAGGAAAAGGTACTCAAGAGATCTCAAAGTACTTTGGTGAGAAGGGGCCAGACAGAGGGACCTTCATGTCAGCCCCCCCATCACAGTTAGTGGTCAGGCTTTTGTGAGGCAACATAAAACGATGAATTTTTGTCCCTATTCAGTTGTACTAAAGCCTATTAATTAGAGAACTTTGTCTAATAAACTCTTAATTGCTTAAACCCCTGTAATTCGGAGGATTTAGTCCTTTTAATTACCTTTTTGTTTGCTTTTTTTGTGAATAATTTTAGAAGTTACTGTCTTTTTTTCTTTTTAGTTTACAGCAGTGTTTATGTTCATTCCTAAAGGTCCTGGAAATATCGAATCTCTTAAAAACAAACTAGTAGAATTTGTTCTGCATGGAGCAAGGCTATAAATACACATTCCCTTGACTTCAGAGCTGTTATAGTCAGTTATTGACACTCCTGTTGAGTCAGAGCCGTTGGTGAGACAGAGTTCAGTGATGGTCATGACGTTTGTGGAGGTTCGACATCACTGACTGGGGAGTGAATGACGGTGGGGTCTGACCTTCCTGTGAGTGTGGAGTGCTGCTCGGATGTGTCCTTGCCATCAGATAATCTCTTGAGTTTAGTGTAGGTTAAACTTAGAATAATTTATTTCAGGAGGATGGGAAGTTTGTCTAGCAGCTGTTATGAGTGAGTGTGGAACAGATTTCTGTGTGTAATACACGTTCTACATGGAGTAAAAGCTCGGGAGTAACTCGGTTTGTGCTGTCTGTCTTCCTTTCATTCTCCACTTCCTTTCATCTTGTGAGAATTAGGTTTATAAATCTGTCACTTGGTTTATAAAAATCTTTACTACCTGTTCTTGTTTGAAGTTTGAATGCTTTTAGAACAGTTCATTAATTTGGGAAAGGTTAGATTGGTTTTTGTTGTTCATAAAATGTTAATTTAATCTTTCCATGTGGTTAAAACCTGAAAGCTAATATTCAGAAAGGTGTCCTTGTCTTGGCATCTTATCATACACATGTCTTAACTTCTAATGTAGTGAGTTCAGCTTCCCTTGTGAAAAGATACGATCTGCTGCTCCCTGGAACTTTCAAACCAGAGGATTTTGAGTTACAATCTCATGTATGATTTTTGCATCACTAAGTGTGTTTTCTGTCAGCAGTTTTCCTTCTTTTTCAGAAGGAAATGACCCTTTTAAAAACTCTTCTTTCCATCCTTCCTCTTGGGAGTTAAGGAAAGATGTACTAAACAAATGTGATGCTTCAGCATCTTCGGAGAGACTGAAGCAGATTAATAAAAGAATAAGGAGTGAGATCTGGAATAAATATTTTCCTGCTTGTCAAAATAGAATATTGTTTTGTAAGCAGTGAAAGTGAGGTAATGCAGGCTTATCTAATAAGTTTGGGTTTATAACTTTATTTGTCATGATTTTCTGTGTCTAATACATTGAGTGCCCTTAATACTTTAGTGGTTAGAAACTTTTCATTATTGGAAAAAATACAAGTATATATTTCATATTTAATAAATGCTGATGCTGGCTTGCACAAAAGATGACAGCAGTGGCCAAGCAGTGTTTGTACATCTCACTGGCCATCAAACACTATTTCTGAAAAAGAGCATAGCTTTACTAATAGGCTTTATATTAAAAAAAATATATATATTTTTAGTGAGATGATAATAGAAGAGGAAGATACTGGGATCTGGCTGGTTTAGTGGTGGTATATGGGGCAAAAATAATTTGCTTTGGTTTTGAAATTCTGTGTCAGACAATGTAATTCCCTAGGAAATCTCTAAAAAAGAAGCAAAAATTACTTCTGTGGGCTGTAACAATGTGTAGCCACCCAAAATATGAAGTAGTTTATGCAGCTTGTCTACAAACTCTGTCTTAAAATTAAGAAAACAAAAGAAACAGCCTTAGTCATTGTGGAGGATTTAATGAGACGTCGCAGACTTGTTGGAGCTTGGTGTGTGCTGTACAGCTGCAGCGTTTGCTCTGTCCCTGCTCCCTTCCCTCTGGATTTGGGTTTTTTCTCATTGTATTTGTGCTACTGCTTTCTCATGTTCCAGAAACTGGTTTTGTTTGTGTGTTCCACTAAAAACCAGCTTGGTTAGAGATAAAACACACGGCAGCCTGTACACAAACCAGAGGATTCTTGAGCTGCTTTGTTAAATGAAGGTTAATGTTGTGCAGTGCTGTGGATGCTGTAAGGCAGCTCATCGAGATGGTACCGTGTTATTCACCTCCTGATGCTGTGTGGAGACCTGAGACTTTTGCTCACACAACACCTTGTTGGTTTTGGTCAAGGTACAAGCTAAATACAGAGTGTAGTAGCTCCTGGTTGCTGGGTTTGATGATAGAAGTATCCCATGGCAGTGAGAGTGCAGAGGATCCCTGTCAGCATTCTGGGTCTTTAGTTTCTGCTGACACAGCTGCTTGTGAGACTGGAGAGGGAATTAACCTGGGCTGCAGGATGTGTTGAGTTGGGGTATGAAGAAATGCCTGATACAGCTCCTCCTAATACCATAAAACCATTTGCTATTTAATCCTTCTAATTCCATGAACTAATATGACCAACAGAAATTTTAATTTAGAGTGCTTGTTGTTAAATATTATTTCTGGGTTAGTGTTACCTAAAGAGAGGAAGAGTTGTGACCACATTTCCACAAAGCCACCAAGTTGTGCATGCAAAAGGAGAACAGCAGCTGGCTCTGGTGACCTGCTGATCCCACTGCTCTGCATGGTGAAAACCTTCACTCACCAGATGTAAATGTAGTGAGTACTTACACTTGGAGTACTGCAACATTGTAAGACAGTGAGAAACCACATCATGGTCTGCTGCTAAACTAGGTCAGTTCTGAAAGGCCTTTCTTGTCACCTCCCACCTCTGCAGGTCCCTAAGCATCCAGCCACCCTCTGGGCCTTCAGGTGAGCTCTGAGAGTGTGCAGCCCATGGCTGGTACCTCGGTGTCTTAATGCCAGACATCAGTTCTCTCTCTGCTCCGTGGTTTGTCAGAGCAAGTTCATGGAGGCCCCGTCTACGCCCTGTGTAGACTTAATCCCATCCCAGTAGCAGCACAGCAGTTTCTGGCAGGGTTTGCCATGTGAAGGCTGGAGGTAAACATCATTATTACCTGTCATCCTCACCTTTGGCGCTGTTCAGGCTCAGCCCAGTTGGCTCTTTCAGCATAATTAGGTTAATTAGGTTATGCTGATGGCACAGCTCCAGTCACTTCTCAGAATGGGCTGGGATGGGGATAGTCCCTAAACCTCCTCCTTAGTTCATAGGAGCTTTGGAGGTTTGGATTCTCCACTGCTACCATAAGAGTTTGATGCTGCAGAAAACACAGTTACAAAGTTTGATTGACCTTCCAGGCTTAAGTGGGACTCAACATGGATGCCCAGAATGCTGCTTTATTTAAATAACAAGCAAGAAAAAGAGGACACATGAGGATAGGGCAGGTAAGGTGGGTTTGAGTAGAGGATGTGCAGTTCCTCCCCGTTGGCATGCCCCCTGCTCTGTGCTCCGTGGAGCAGCCACACTTCCAGCCCACCCTCGGGTGTGGATTCACCAGGGTGATGTATCGTGGGGATCCTCACCACACCTGGCAGCTGGTGCAACGTTTTCTCCTTATTTGTCCATGTGACTACCACAGAGCACAAAGTAACGAGGACTTCTTGTTTTGCCTGTCTTGGAGGGGTGTTGCTAGGTGATGGTTACGTTGTTCTGTTCACAGACTTCATAAAAATTGTCTTCATGACACTTGGCTTAATATAAGAACCACTTGAGTCTGGTTTTTCTAAAATAAATTAAATCTATCAGTCAGATGTACACATTAGGTGTTCAGTGCAGTGCTCAGTAGTGTAGAGGAGGAAATAAACTGTGTGCAGACTGCAGCAGCTCCCTGAGTACTGGCAGGAGGTGTCTACTGCCTTCTCCTGGCCTTGCTCAAAGCCTAGATAAATACATTTGGATTAGGGGGATGTTGGAGGGATTAGAATATTATCATGTTCCAAAATAAATAACACTTTGAATTCTGTTGCCTTCTCTCTGCATTTAATGTCTGCTTCATCTTTTCTCCCTCTGATGTTGCAAAGGGTGTTGTAGATGAAGGAGTTTATTGTCAAGAGATTGTGAGAGAGGAAGGATGTGTAAACCCAGAGGTTTTCTTCCTGTGCTGCCATGGAACAGCCATCTAAAGAAAATAAGCAGAATTCAAATTTAAGCCACTTGTGTTTGCACCCAGACGGAAGGTTCTTCTGTAGTCGTGTAACAGTGGGGGGCATTGAAGAGTTCTGCTGAGGAGCCCTGGGAACAGGACTGAACACTGGCAGCTTGTGCTCTGGTGTCCTTGTGAGAGGCCTCAGAAGGTGCCAGGTGACACTGGAGTGAGCTATAGCTGCAGAGGAACTACTGGTACTGTGTGTTCTGTCAATATTCACACATGTGTATGTGCATGCAGACAAACATACCCCAGATCTCTGCTCTGAGAAGTGAGTGGACTCTCTGAGAGTCAGGAAGGCCAAAGTTGAGGTGATCTGTGCACGTGCTCTGGTGTCCAACGTGTGCTCTGGTGTCCAACGTGTGCTCTGGAGTCCAACATGTGCTCTGGTGCCGCCGTCCAACGCTGGTGTCTCTCAGTGAGTCACTTTACAGGGACTTCCAGTGGCTGTGAGGGTGCATCTGCAGCTGAAGGAGCTGGTTATTACTGCATTAATAGACTTGAAAATACTAGGGGAATGTCAAGAAACACAAGATTTCCTTTATTTGTTATTCATCATCCCAGAAGAACCTAATACTGTCCCGGGAAAAACCCAATCGTGTATTTGAGGAGAAGCACGTTACCCTGTGAGTCTGGAGTGCTGTATGTACAATAGATGGAAAGTTGTGGTTTATTATATGCCCTGATCAAAGGCTCTTTACAATTCTTTTGGTCTAGTTAGGAGCTGCTTTTGCTGATGCTGTTTTGATGGCTTACCTGCTTTAATAAGAGGATGTTCCACCAGAACAAGCTGTCAGCGTGTCTGGTGAACCCAGAAGCTCATTTCTTTTATCTTCAGCACAGAGACAACTTTTCTATTTTCCCTGAGACCTATGGAGCAAGGAAAATATATGGATCGTGTTTCTGTGTGCTTTTTTGCATCACTTCACTTTGGGTGTGAGTGGCCTTCCTCCCCATGAGGATGTGTTCAGCTCACTGAAGATCCTGACACCAGCTGGACACCAGCTCCTGAACACAGACGGGTCTCGGCAGGATGGAGCGGTGCGGGGGGAGCAGCTCTGCTGCTGGGTTTGGTGTTAGCAGGGGGGAGCAGGGGCACAGCTGGCTCGATGCTGTGCCTTTCCCACTTCAGTGTGAGGAGAATGTGGTCCAATCATTTGGCAGAGTAGGCAGTGGTCTGGTCCTGGAAATCACCTGGATGAACAAAAGCTGACAGGATGGTGGGCTTTGTGTGGGAGCAGATTTCTGTCCTTAGGAGATGTTCTGGCAAGAGACTTTGTCTTGTTTTGCTCTTTCTTCCTGTTGCTCTGTAACGTTCTCCTGTTGCTTCTTTACATCTGTTGTTCTCTTGCTTTGCACAGTTCCCGGGGTACAGAAGGTGGAACGGGATCACCATGTTTCGAAACAGTCTCAAGATGCTTCTCACAGGAGGGAAGTCAAACCGCAAAAACAGGTCCAGTGGTAAGTAAACGTCACCTCCCGTGTGTGTGCTGTATTTATAGCTCTGGCAAGTGTCTCTTTCATGTGTGTGGGTCTTGCTGGGTCTGTCTTCCTGCTAATGAGGAGATGCACTCAAGTTGATGATTGTGTAGACTCAAATCATCATCATAAGTAGTTTTAATACTGTGTTGTAATTTAATATTTTAAAATGCATGTATATTTATTTAAAAACATATGTAAACCACAATCTGTTTTCATTGAGGAGATGAGAAGTAGGGAAAAACAAATAATAGTTATATGTAACCTGTGGTAAACTAATATCAAGGTTCATGTTTAAGTTATGGAAATTATGGAAATTAATCCCTCCCCCCCCAAAAAAATGACTGTGATAACTTGTGGCAGTGAAAGCTTCAGTACAGGAAACACTTGTGAGAACAGAGGCTTTTGAATCTTTTGTTCTGTTCTGTTTTTTTAATTAAGAGGGAGGGGGAGGAATGGGAAGAAATTGCCCAAATTTTGCACCGTTTCTGTTAGTCTCCTGCTGTGCCAGGAAAGGTTTTTACAGTCAGTGCTGTTATATGGCTTGGCCAGGTTGATGCAGGAGGGAGAGGCTGGAATTGCGAAGCGAAACATTGCAAAAATATTGTTATGCTTTAAAAACATTTTTATTTAACTTTTGTACAAAAACAGAGTGCTGGCACTGTAAGAGCTTTTAATTAGATCTTTCATTTTTCTTTGTAAAGCCATCTGGCAGCACATGTTGAGTATTTTGGGATGCAGCACTGATTTGCACTTGTGCATCTCTGTGAACGGCGCGTGTAATCCTCGAGGAGCCACGCTCGAAGGTGCTGAGCTGCGGTACCATAAGGGGGGCGGTGGACAAAAGGGGCTGTCTGCCCATGCCTGGAACGAGCTCACAGCCATTTCCTACAGCACCAGAAGCTTTTAGGTTCTGATGAACATGCTGAGGCTGTTCAGAACAAGCTGGATGTGATGCTTGCCCGGTGGCTCTGGTGCTGGAGCTGCAGAGGCTGTTGGTGGCAGGAGAGTGTGAGCCGGGGCACGAGCTGCTGGCAGCAGACAGCTCTGCAGCAGCCTGTGTCAGAGGGAACACAGACCCATCTCTGGAGCTAACTCCAGATCAGAACACCTGTGTTGTGGAAGCAGTCTGGTGGGGGTTTGGGTCTGCTGTGGGCTGACACCGTGTAGCGGTGCAGGTAGGTGACAGCCTGCCTGGGTGTCTCTGGGGTGTGTGGATCTGGCTCAAGTCAGGGTGTGTATCTGAGTTTCCCACTCTCCATTCACTTTGCATGCCAGTGCCAGGAGCAAACCTTTGAAGCAGGGTAGCAGGTAGTGTGTGTTTTCCCGTGGGGGACCCAAGGGAACACGCTGGCTTTTGAAATCCCGTCCTTCGCAGCGTGTCTCATTGGCAGTAGTGTAGCTGGTAGCAAGTGGGGGGAGTGAGGTCAAGCAAGCAAGGCCTGGATGTTGTGATGTGGTTTTGATGATTCTTCATGATCAAAAGACAACTGGTAGCAGGGGCAAGAGAATGCTTTTGTACAACTCCTCCTGAAACTGCTGAGCAACTTCTCCACAGGGCTGTGGTTAAGATTTATTTTGACTCAGCTGGGGTGGGTTTTTCCTTTGGTGCTCTTCATGGAATTGTGGTTCAGAGCACACAAAATATTTATAAAAGAAGAAACCAATTATGTGTGTATGAACATACAGTCACATGCAGTAATACCAATTAAAATAAATGAATTTCTACTGCAGCATCAGATTGTGTAGTCTCTTGTGGTTTGTTCTGTGTGTACTTTCAAGCCCTGCTGATAGGATTTCGGAGCAGTGTACTGTATGCCATGCAACTCTGTGTGTGTGTGTGTATTTGTGCACATTATTTAATCTCTTGTCTTAACAGAAATTCTCTGGTGGCTCAAGGGCACTCAAGATATTTTACAGCAGCGTCTCCAGGACACATTGTGACTGCAGTAGTATCTTGATGATGCTGTATTTTCTTCTGTCATCAGTGGATATTCTGCAAAGCCACCAGTCAGCAGTGCCTTTAAAGCTGAAATGTGATCTAAATACAGTTAAACATGGCCTTTATGGTTTTTCTATTCTAAATTAATTTCCAGAGATACACAGACACATAATTTTTCGGATTTGGAAGTCTGTATCCAGGGCTGAATTCCCACAGAATGCCTCAGCATTAAAGTGTAAAAGGGCTGGGCTTTGCTCCCTTGGGTTCCTCCTTGTTGAAGCCTGGAGTGAGGGCTGTGGCCAGCAGCCCTGTGGCTGGGGACAGCACAGTGTTAAACCCCCAGGCAGGCAGGGCTGACTGCTGCTGCTGCTGGGACTCATCAGGCCTCGTCCCCCACGTCGAGCCCTTCCAGGACAGTTCTGTCTGCTCCCTGATCCAGAGACTGCTGGACTGTTCTCTCTCTTCTAGCAAGGACCTGTCTTTTATGTGTCAGCATTTCATTACTTACACTACACATTCATTGATTTGGATATGCATTTAATTAGTTTACATCAGATCAACCCTCTAATATATTCATCCCAGTATCGTGTTGGTGAGGTGTAATGAGTCCAGTCTTTCCACTGCTGTTATATTTATCTTTGTTACTTTTCCAAGTAGATGGACTGTTTCCTCTTACATTATCACATTAAACTAATACAACTCTAAGAGTTCAGGTTCCCTTTAGAACCTAGAAAAATTCAGCTGCAAACCCATATGTTTTATTAGTTTTATATTTCTCTCCACTTGGTTTGGTGTAAATCCAGGCATTTTATTTCTGGATGAGGTAGATTCTTGTCATTTTTTTGCGTGTTAAATTTATCTGAGGCATGTAATCCTTTATAAACTAGCCCAAGGGGTCTGCTTTTTATTTCTGAAGTTAGTCAGGAATAGTGACTTTCTTGTTCTTAAAGCTGTGGGCACTGCATCGGTTATCCGGCGTGTACCAGCCAGGAGCCTGCCTCTCATTCCTTGTGTTTTTGGTGTTGGCTTTTAAAATCCTGTTCTGCTTTCCTGGTTCATGGGAGCACAAATTACTTCCAAGGTTTTTATAGGGCTTTTTGGAACCTGTCACTTTATATTTTAATTCCAGGTCTCAAAGAGCTCTTGTCTTTTGATTTTTGCCTTTCTGACATAAAAAGCATTTCTGTGAAGGTCTCATTGCTGCTTTGTCAGAACTCTGCACAGTTTCTCATCTATCTGATCTCTTTTGGAAGTCTGAGCGTAATTTTCCTTCCAAAAAGAGTTTTAGAGGGTCACAAATGCAGTTTGGGTTTCTGAAAGAAGTTGCTGAGCGATGAGATCTGTCTGGTAGGTCTTGCAGATGTTGGGATAACTTGAAGCATTAGAAGTGAGATGTTGAAGGACCCACCAGACTTTTGGGTGTATTGGGTCACTGAATACTGAATGTATCCACGTGGTCAGGGTGTTCCACCCAAATAATAGTTCAGACCACCTTCTTCTAGAAAGGCTGCTAGTTTTTCACAGATCCATTTGTAGACAAGTCCTGAGTCAGTAGGTAAATCCATATCCCCTCTGAGCACCGTGCAGCCTTGTCCTTGGGTTAGACAAGAGTGAGCTGACCCTTCCTCAAAGTTTGATTTTCATTGATGTAATTTAGAGTTTTTCTGCTCCAGAAGGGAAGATGATGTGTGTATATACAAGTCTATGTTTTTCTTCTTAGTGAGGACTATGTATTTGGTCAGAATGTCTTGTTCTCCTCCCCAGTTCTCTTCCCAGAAAACCAGAAGATGCTCCAACAGTAAAGCTTCTGCTTTTGTTTTTCCCTTCCATGTAGCACCACAGATGTCAGCCTGACTTGCCTTGAGCTCATAAATAATTCTTCAGGTCTGTGCAGCCCTTTACCATGTTTATAACTTTGTTTATAAACGGACTCCACCATTCCACTGGTGTTTATCAACCTGTGTTGAAACCGTTTCACGCTCCTGTGTGTGGCGTCCGAGGGACATTCCAGCTCTGTCAGCCTAAGCTGTGCCAGTACTGCCACACGTCTGAGCACCGCCAGCTGTAACAACACCAGTGTGACAAGGGCTGCTCCCTTCTGCCAGGGTGACAGGCAGTGCATATCCTCACCCCTCCTCCTCTGTTCCCAGAGCCCTAGAAGCAGCTTTTATTACCTGAGGCACCGGTCTGTGAGTTTTCCGCTTCCTTTTTGTGGCTTTTCCCACCCTCTTGAGATTGAATTTCTTTTACATATCTTCTTTGCTTATGTCAGTTCAGATGTAGGTGCTCCTCTTTTTCTGGAGAGGGTTTTTTAGGCCTTTCCCAGTGTTTCCCTGTTGTCATCTCATGGTGTGACATGGCATAATTGAATGAGTTGCACAGGCAAAGTGTTTTCCAGAGCTGTGTTTTCATCCTTCCCCCATGCCTTGACCCTCCCTGTATAACTCCCCATGTTGGGGTTTGCTTATAAAACTCCTTTCTTCCTTGGTCCTGTTTTCACATTTTGCAACGTGTCTTTCCTCCCTTTTCCTCAATATTTTAGCTCAGCAGATTACTGTGTTTTACCTCATTACTTCTGGAATCTGTAATATTTCAACATCTTACATTTTCTTTCCATTAAATCTTCTTGAATACTCATAATCTGGCAGTTTTCCTTCTCTGTGTTCCCAGGATTTTTGGCTTTACTTTCTGCAGGGGAATTGAAAGATTGCTGTGTTTCTTTGTATCTGATTTTTGTGATGGAGCAGCATCTCCCTGTCTTTGAACTGCTGGATTTTGGGCTGGATTTTGTGCTCTCTGCTCTGGGGCTGAAATGTTGGGGAGTCGTTAATCCCTGTTGCTGCACTTAGGTTGCACGTTGACTAGTGACACGGATTGAGAGACCAGCCCTGTGTGTCGCTGTGTTTACTGCCAGTGCAGCTCTTAGTTCCCCCCTGTCAGTCAGGTGCCTGTTTCAGAGCTTCACGTGTTCAGAAAGGTTAAACTGGGAAATGAGGTACATGGGGTTGGTCAGGTGGGAAAAATATTTGATGTATTTCCTCTCTGTTGATGGCTGTATTTGTTTTGAGTAGCTAAGAAAGCACAGAGGGCTTGCCCTGAGTGTTGGAGGATGGTCTCCTTGACAGCTTTCCCTTTTCCTTTCCTCATTTTCAATTTCCATCGCTGGGTCTGCAGGCGCCCGTTGTCCAGCCATCCACATTCTATTTTTCAGATGTATTCCTGCTTGCTGTTTTTTATCCAAGATTTATCTCTAGGTCAGTGAGCCCGTTCTCAAGTTTGTATCAGCCTTAATCCTTCTCAAACCTTTCCCTTCATTAGAGATTCTGCAGATCTGATTGCTGAGATTAATTCACCAAAGTCCCTTCTAAGGCGAGGGCTGACTTGTCTTTCTGCTCCGCTCTGGCTGCTGCCATTGGGGCAGCCATCGCCCCTCCTGCTGCCCTTACACCTCGTGCTGAGCTCTCCACCCTCCAGAGAGTTTCTTCTAGAGAAAAGAAAAAGGCTTTTAAACCCAGCCCTCGATGCAAGCATCCGTGCTGCAGACAGTTCCTGGCACTGGAGGGCTGGGGGCAGTGGGGGTGCAGGTTGTGAGGCAGTGCTGTGGGCACCCCACGTCACCGCGGTGTCACACCTGAACCTCGCTGCAAGACGCACGCTGGGGTCCAGGCTGCCAGTAACCAGTCACAGCGATTCCCCCTTCTGGGTGCCAGGAAGACCTTCCACTGGCAGGAGGCAGCGTTTGACCAGCGCTCCTGGAGCCCACTGGTCTGTAGTAGCTTTGCTTCTGCACAGGGGTGAGCTGGAGAAGGCGGTGGGTGCTGGTGGGGGAGTCGGGGGGTTCTGGTGGGGAAGGACGGACACCGGAGTACTGTTGCAGTCAGATTGCAGTGGTGCAGGTGTGCAAGGGAGGCAGCATAACACACGTACATGCTGGTAGCTTGGGGTACCTCTGGGATGTGGTGGTGGTGGGTGCGACAGCGGGACGTGCCAGCCACCAACAGCTGCCTTGTGCCGGCTGCACCAGTAGAGGGGGCGGATGTTTTCTGGTGAATTGTGTATCGAAAGCTGGGCTGAAATCCCGATCTGCAGCAGATAAAGGTAACGGTCTCCCAGGGCAAGTGACCTCGTCTTCTCTTAGACACCAACAACAACGAAAAGCATCCTCATACAGAGTTAACAAAGTGTGTGTATATATATAGTGTGTGTGTATACATATAGAGTGTGTATATATATAGTGTGTGTGTATATATTGCGTGTATATGTATCTACACACTCTTGCTTCAAAAGCAAATACTGTCATCAGTTTTGGGCAGTTGTTAAGCCAAACATTGGGAGTGTGGAATGTCCTTTCCAGGATAACCACCATATCTGTAACAGTTTACAAAGTGAGTAACAAACTCATTGATGAATCCATCTTTCACCCATAAAGTCAGCGCCTGGTGCCCGAGCTGCGGCTCTGTCCTGCAGCAAGCCTGGCCCAGCCCTTAGGTGAGTGCTGGGCTTGGGTTCCTGAGCCTAAGGGGCTCGAGACTAAAGGAATAATCTTATGAAAATGGATCTCTGGTTTTTACTGAAGCAAACTGAAAGGAATGTTATTCATGCTTCTGGAAGCTTGTTAAGTATCAAATTTTTCTAAACAAACGGCTTTAGAAACGCTCCACACTCGCTGTTGGTTTTTGTCATTTTTCTGTGGTGTGTTGAATATTTAATGTGTATTTACTTGCAACCAGAACTTGATGTGGCACGAAAATAAGCAAGGAAAAATAATGGAGAGAAGTTGAAAGTAAATATCAGGCTTTGTACTTTTGTTCTTTCTGAACGTTGAAACTGTTAATTTCTGTTTGCAGTGAAATCTGCCTGCAAGGATTTCACATTAATCGGTGTCAATCACAGAGAGCTGTAGGTAATTTCCTTTACTAATTAGCTGGTGAATTTTCACATCCCGTGACGTGGCATGACTTGAGGAAGATGTTTCCAAGCAGTAGATGACATCAGTGAACCAGACAGATCCCTCTCTCCCTGTGCAATGCGCCGGCGTGCAGCACGGCAGCAGGAGCCGTGACTCACAGGGCAGGCGAGTTGAGTTTGTCTTGGGAATGAATTCAGCTCTTCAGAAAAAAACCCAACGTTCTTTCAAGGCAGCTTTTCACAAGTTGTAGTACTAAATTTAGCTTTTTTGGAGTCTACCTATCAAGAGATTTGTGAAAGGCTTACGCTTTGGTGTCTTCTCTCTGATTAACTTGTAAGAATAGGTTCAGTGAGACCACAAGAGAATAATCTTTCAGCAATAATATGTCATTTTTGTGCAGTGTAGGTACTACAAAGAACATGAAATAGAAACTTTGAGTAGCAAAGCATGTGTCACAGATGCTGCAAGGCAAAAGTTGTGGGTTTTATATTTGCTTGTGGAGAGAGAGGGAAGGAAGGTTTTTCTACGTGTCCTTTGAATATTTTAAAATCCTGTGGAAGGAAGGAGTATTAATTGCTATGTGGGACAGAGGGAGTCTGTGTCCCCAGTTTGGTTGTAAAATCTCAATGCAAAATAAGCCTGTAGTCTCTTCATGTCATTTTGCATTTAAGCTTCTAAACACAATGATAACAGTAGAGATGAGACTGAGCTGGATGCCAGAAGGTATCGTCTGGTTGTGAGGGGACACCTTGCTGCTCTGCTCTCTGCTGCCTGAGTGTCAAGAAGGTGGTTTGTTTTCAGCACTGTCTCCAGAGCTCACCCTTGTGTGCCTGTTAACCTGTGCCATTTGCATCAAACCTCCTCAGCAGTATTCGCCCTTCTTACTCTAATTATGCCTTTACGTAAAGTTCCACCAAAGATGTTTGATTTTTTCATAACACAATGTTTTCCCCAGGATCTAAAGATAAATATTATTTATATTCAGTGTGACTTACCCATGGGAAGTGTTGGTACAGACTCTTGCATTTGTTTGTTACATTGGTAGATGTTGAACCCATATTGCTCCATAGAGTTACATTCCTGGTGGGATTCATGTTCTCATCTTGGAGGGATTTTTGGGCACTGGATTCATCGACCAGCTTACATAAACCCCACTGACCTCGAGTGACTCCTTCAAATGTCTGATGGATATAAACACAACTCCAGCTCCTCTTTCCTCTTCTCAGCCTCAGGTTTTCCTGTGGCTTTTTTCTAATCCCCCTTTTGCAGCTCCCAGGTCAGCACAGTGGTGTGACGTCCCTGGTGTCGTGGAGACGCGTGTGTGACTTGGGGTCAGGATCCCGTTGACACACGAGGCACCTGAGCGCGTTGGTGGATCCGCGCCTGGGACGTCGTTATTACATTCTCTCACTGGAGCTGCACCTGCTCTTCCTTTGTTCCTTTTTCCATGAGGAAGAGTAAGTGCCTAGGACTTAATAATGTTTTTAATGGAGAAACTACTTTATAAGAGGATTGAGGTTTAAGCTGCCATCTCTTCAGAAGTTTCTCTTCTCTCTACTGCGTGCACAGAAACTTTGACTCTCTCAATGTGCCTGTGAGGACTTTTTTTTAATATCAGCTGTATTTTTAGATAACTCATGGATAATTTTTGCTAAAGCTTCCATTTTTAAATGACCTATTTGAGGGGATTGTGGACTTTTTTCTGCAAGATCTTTCTGATGTGGAGCTATTTCTCCTTTTATATGTATTCATATATATATATATATGTATATTTTTAGGATGTGATCAGTATAGAAACTGACCCACGGCCTCTTAGCATAGAACCACTCCCCAAAATCTAAGCAAGTTAGGAAAATGATTTTACAAGAAGCTTTGACAAGGAGCCATGTTGTTCTTTTCTGATTTAAATACTGAGTCATCCTCTTTATTTTAGAAGTATTCCTTGAAGTTGTTCACAGTGAAACACCTAATTCTGATCACAGGGTTGCAGACACTGTTTCATTACAAGGAACCAAAAGCTGTGCAAAAACCTTGGAGGCGGTTCTGCTTTTTTTTTTTTCCTTTCTGTTAGAAACCAAAGTTCAAAAATGTGTCTGTATTTTAATCAGCATGTTACATGGCCAAAACCTTTTTGAGAGTTTGCACCAGTGCTGTGCTACCAAATACAGACATCTGGGATGGCGTCTGTACATCAGATTTCTACAGTATAAGGAAGATTTGTAGTTCTGGGTGTCGAAACGTGACAGCTGCCTTTAGTGTTGGTCTGAATGGCAAATGAATGGCCCTTAGCTGGGAGATGCTTCCCTGCAAGATAAAAGCCCACAGACAGTTTATAAACTGAATATCCAGCTATTCTTTATCTCCTCCTTAGTGGTGATTGTGTGGAGCAAGAGCTTCCCGCTCGCTGCGAACCTGAGCTACGTCCTGGGGTGAAACAGCTGCTTGTCTCTGCTTTGTGCCACCCAGCAAGTTTCTCCTCTCCTGACACGGTCCAGAGAGAAAATCACCACTTCAACTGTGGTGTGACATCATGAAAATAAAACTTCATTTCTGGGAGCAGCTTGGGAGGGACCTCAGTGTTTGTTCCTACCCGGTGACACCACACCTGGGAAGGGCTGAGCCAGAGCTGCGGAAGCGGCCGGACCTGCACCCGAAAGCACTTGAGAAAATTAGGGAACACTGAGGCAGAAATCCCATGAAACAGAAACTACTCTGCTAAGTACATAATGACAGCAGAGCAGGTGTTCTCCTAACCATTTACTTACTAATTCACATCAGTTTTCTTCGTTTTCTCCCGTTTCCCAAGAGCAGTTTCCCACACTGCACAGCGTGGTGCCTGGGCAGGAGTATCACAGGCTGACTCGGAGCTTTCTGATGCCTCAGCTTGTGAGCCTGCAGTTGAACTAAGCCAGGGGTGCTGTTCCAGTCACAGTGCCACAGCCTCAAACTCAAAGAGTAAGTTCCAGTTTTTAAGAGTGTTACATCACTCCTACCACATTTTCTGGGAGTTGTTCAACACTGAGCAAGGAGTACATCAGCTTTTTGGGCACTGCTGAAAATCCTCTTGAGTGATAACCTGCATTCATTGAAATCCTTTTTTCCTTTTACATTCAGTGGGATAACAAAAAAGCAACAGTGCATTCTGGAGATTAGAAGCAGCATCTGTTTTCCAGTTTGTGCAAATACAGTTCGTGTCGTAACACACTTGCCACAGGGCTGTTTCTCGATTGGTTTTGAGCAGGTGTTTTGCACACAGGCTCTGGGGCATCCTGGTGCACAAGAGGTTAATGTCAACTTTGGGTTTCTTCTTTCCTTTCACTCTACTTGGCAAGTGGAATGATTTATCACAGGGTGCTTTCTCCAAATGTGCCTCTGTAGGACACGGTGCGTGAAGGAAGCAGGCGGCTGGCCTTCCTCCAGCTCCTCGAGGATGAATAACCAGCAGCTCAGGGCTGGGAGCCACATTAATCTCCTCTGAAAGGAAAACGGCCTGAGGGCTTCAGAGGGGAGAAGCCACTGAGAAGGGCCTGGTGGAGTCGCCTTGGCTTGTGCAAGGTGTCCTTGTGGCTTGTGCTGCCCTGGCACTGTTGCCTCTGCCATGTGCTGTGGACGCAGAGGGGGGACGGCTTGGCTGTGGGCTTGGTCAGGATGGGAAGAAGGGAGAGTTGTGGAATAGCTCCTGCTTCTACTCCATTAATCATAAAAGCCCCTTTCAGGGAGGATGGATGAGCTTCCTGGAGTAAATACCAGCAAAGATGTCCCCAGGTTTTGGCTGCAGGTTTGATGGAGTGTTAAAGAGCGACTTCTCTGGGCACAGTTTGTTGCTTGCCCCCTGTTTGCAGGTAAGCTGGGGAGTATCTGCTGTGGTCTGTGGGCTGAATGATGAGTGTCTGGAGCGGGAGAACGGCTCCCTCTGACTGCTGAGCTGATGGTTGACCTTTACAGGCAGCTGGTTTGCAGGTGGTTGGAGGAATTGTCACTGAGGTGACATTAACTTGTTCTTCTGTTGATGTGTGTATCCGTTTCTCCTAAGGTGTGAACAGCAAAATCATCAAGCAGCCGCTACATTGTGGACATAAAAGTTACTTTTTACCTTGCTGCTGCCTTTTCCTGTGATCTGATGCTGTGGATCCCTTGTTCTTGCAGTGTTCAGCATACTTGTGAAGTGACAGCCAGCTTAGGAGTTTAAGTACTATTGCAGAGTTCTCCAAAGGCTGAATGTGTTAGATGAATTTTAATGAATTAACAGAAGTCTGAGTTGAAGTTCAAACTGATTTTGCATTTCCAATGCGTTTCCCAGCATCAGGAGTCAGGAATATTTTATGATGTTACACGTTTGCCTGTTCCAGGCGTGTGTTCTGTCTGTAGTACAAGTACTCGGTCACATCAGCAGATTTGGAGGCTGAAAGTGTTTTTCTGACCAGTGAGTGCTTTGTGCTGTGGTACCAGGCTTTGGTTGGGCACTAATGTAAACCAAAAAAAAGTAAAATAATAACAGCAAAAAAGGTGAACTCATAAAAACTCCCCATTTTCATTACACAGATCGTAGCAATTCACCGAATATCTTCTCTGAAAACAAATTCAACCCCCCATCTCCTAATTCAGCCTGTACATTCCAGAAAATGTCCTGATTTTTGGATACCAGTGTGAGCTGTAAGACAGGAATGAAGCCAAGAAACCTTTGCCAGGGGTGGTTGGCTGCCAGCTTGGTCATATTCAAAGCCCCCTTTTATTTCTTGTCATGCAATACTGGTGTTAGACCGCAGCAGCTGCTCATGGGCATCAGTGATACTGGGAATGTGCATAAATGTGGGAGGGGACTTTTGCAGTGATTTAATGGCATGTGAATAAAGTGCCATTCAGGCTAATGAAGGCAACTGCTGCTCTCTTTGTGCAGCCCCCCAGACTGGGCAGACCAGCAGCCTGTGGTTTGAGAGGTCTGCTCAGCAGGATGGATGGGAAGAGAAGGTAGAGAGCTACCAGGAGAGAGAGATTTGGGGAAGTTCCTGAGCTTCCATGGTGTGAAGGGGTTAATAGTGGCATGTATGAGGAGCCACTCCACCTATGGTTATTTTTAAGTAGAAATGAAACCTCTGCAAACCTGCCTTAGATGCAAAAATCTCAACTCTGCTAATTTCCTGCTTAGGTTTGAAAATAAATGTTTCAAGTTAAAAATGGTGTATCCAAGCTTCTATTACAGGCTTAATAAAGGGGAGGCTGGGGTTAAGCTTGCTCTCTGAACCCGATGTGCAGGCCTAAGGGCTAGGCATGGGTTTATGTGGCTCTGTGCTGGCATTGCCTTGCACCAAGCCTTGACGTTGCTGAGGGGTCACCAGGGAGTGCCTGAGTCTCCTCCTGGCATGGCCAGCAGCGATCCCTGACTGTGCTGAGGAGGGAAGGGAAGAGAGAGGGTCTGTAGAGCCTGCCTTGCACTGGGTTTGTGGGTGTGAGCAGGCTCACGTGGTGGAAAGATGTGGATAATGTAAAGGCACTTGAGTGGAGCTGGTAGGAATTGTAGCAAGTGTGTTTCTGTGTAGAGGAACCTGCTCAGAGGGTTCAGTGTCGATTTCTCGACTTGGGGCAGTTTCAAGCTGCAGTTACAGGGAAAGCTGGTGATGAAACCTGTAGGACTGTGCTATAGCTGAGGTGTGTTCTGGAACAGCAGGGTGGTTAATCCAGAAAGCAGGTAATCCACTTGGGTGATGAGCAAAACTTCATTGTATACTGCTAATCTTCAGCAGTTGCAGAGATAGAGTTTGTTTGGAGTGGAGGGAATTGCAGTCAAATATGTTATAGCAAGGCTGATACTCACGTTACTAACAGCTCTGTGATGGCTTTGTGGTGGCTGGCCAGCAGAGTGCCAGGCTGCCCTCCTGGTGGCTCTTATCTCGGGCTAATCATGATATGGAGCTGGTACAGAAGGTACTGGAACCCTACGAGTCAGTTTTCAATGTGAAGAAGGTCAGGATAACTTTGTGTTTTCTGTAGTGCTGGGGGTGACTGTCAGCACGAAACCAAAGGGGCGATACAGGGTGAATGCAGAATGAAAAGGGAGTCAGAGCTACAGATCCAGGAGCTCTTCTGTTGGGGGAGCAAAGGGCTGGGGGGAGCCAGGGGTGACAGAGGAGAAGCCTGAAGTGAAGTTGGTGCTGCTCTGGAGGAAGAAGTGACTCTGGTCCCTCGTGTGGAGACTAATACACAGTAGTGGACACAGGTTTCTGCCAGGCAGCATCTGGATGAAGAACAGGTCTGTGTTGGTGTCAGATGTCTGTGCCTCTGGTGACAAGAGCTGGTTGGCAGGTGGGTGTCAGGTGAATGCCCACAGCAGGCCTTCAAGTCATCGGGGTGGCAGGAGGCTGCTCCTGTGCCTCAGCATCTGGTAACCAGTAACAAACACAGCCCCTGCCCCACAGGCTGTGGCAGAGGCTGAGTGTGAATGTACAGGTAGGCAGCTGCTGTGATGCAAGAGCTGGCAGCAAGGGTTGGGAAGAGGAAGGTACAGATACCTCTGTCACCGATGCCTGAACTTACTTAGGATTCATTCTGCTCCAGAATAGCCCAGTGTAGGTTCATATCACCTCTTAAGAAGTGTGCAGACTGGTACATGCCAGGAAAAATCCCACTTGTCCTTGTGCCTAAAACTCCTGGGAGTTACATAAGCAGAGAGCAGGTCTGCAGGAGTCAGACTGGAGCTGGTAAATTTATTATGACAAGGGTTTTTCTCAACGTGCTTTTGTACAAGCTGCCAACACAGTAGGACCCTCGTTTCAGTTCAGGCTTCCAAGTTCCCCCTTGGAACTTAAAAATCAGCCTTGCTGAGGGGACACCTTACCTTGCACAGGATAGAAACCCAACCCCTCTTCTGATTCCACGGTGGCTCTCGGTAGCCTCACGGGCCTGGCCACCTGCGTGGGTTTTGTTTGCCGCTTTTCACGGGCAGTACAGGTCCTTTATCCTCTATCTGGTGTGCAGATGGGCCTTCACATCCTGAGCTACACTGGTGTGTGTCTTCCAGCTAGTATCTGTTGCCTGCCTCTGAGGAGGTGGGGTTGTATCCATAAAAATAACAGGAAGAGGGAAAAACCCAACCCCAAAGCCAACGCTCAGGAGGGTGCTGAGGTGTTTCACTTGCGCTGGCGCTTGCTGGGTGCTGCTCCCTCAGACACCGAAGTTCATTCTCTGCTCCAGTGACCTTCCTCGATGAGACACGAACTTCTATGATAAATGGACTTAAGTATGTTTATGAATTGCCAAACCTCTTAAGCCAAATTGCTATTTTTACTTCATTAATTAGAATGCCTCCATATTGCAAGCAGTGGAGGTTTTACCCCAAAGCAGATGGTTTGCTCCATAGGAAATCTAACAACCAGAAAATGCCAAATGTGCTGTTCACTGATTAAAGTTTTACTTGGAGCTTCACACTGAATGGGTTTGTGTCTCGTTTCTGATATAAAAACGGGGAGCACTGCAGCTTACGCTCTCAATAATGCAGTGGCTGACGCAAAGCACAGGAAGCAAAGCGTGTCAGGATCTGCCCGAGGTGATTCTGTGTGACAAACTTCTGCCTAAGAGCAGCAGCTAAGGGAGCTTGGGAGTGTTTGGGCTGGAGAAGAGGAGGCTGAGGGGACACCTTGCTCTCTCCAAGGGTTGAGTTAGGAATAACCTTCGTGTCACTCGGCATCCAGAGGGAGGAAAGGGAGAGCGGAGGAGGTTCTCTCTGATGGGGGATCTCCAGTCCCTGCCTCAGTGTGCAGTTAGAGGTGTTAGAGCACTGGTAGGTGTTTATTTATTTTTTTTAAAGCTTCATGGCTTTTTTCTGAGTGGAAGAGAACATGAGAACGTGTGTGCCTCTTGTGTGTAAGTGTTTGCAGAACGTCTGCTGGAAATGTTGATGTGCACGTAGAGGAGAGTTACCTTTTAAATTACATAGCTATGGCAACCAAACAAATCTTACAGCTTTTCCTTTGTGAAACACACCCTGCATGTCTCTTCATCCTTTCTTTCTCCTCCCTTCCACCTTTTTTGTTTGTTAGTTTGGTTTTGTGTGTATAATAACGCTGGAGAGCAGTAACAGGGGAGTCTCAGCTGAGATGCATGTGTTCATGGGAATGAACACCTCATATTTTATTGATAAGCCTCACACACTGTTTAGTTTGCACTGTGAATAATAAGGCTTTAAATTAGTACTGGCTTTCTTTTCCAAATAAAATACTTGTAAAAATCTGTCACTCTAGACCGTGGGGAACAAATCAGGGGCTGGAGGTCCCCGGGTCCCAGCTTCAGCAGGTTTAGTGGGAGCACAGTGTTTGAAGAGCACTTGTTATCTGGGGTGCTGGGAGTGAGGGGTCCAGGCTCCTGGCTGGGTCAGGGCTGCTGGGAAGGGGAATTCCCTGGTAGATGCTGCTGGGGTTTCCATTGAGGGCTGGACTGTGGTGTTGGTGTGGCCAACGTGACAGGACCTGTCCCCTTGACCCCGTCCCTCGGGGAGAGGCGTTGCTGGGTCTGACCCATCAGTGTTTTCGGGTTCTGCTGACAACCTGTCGTTGAATGGAGGAAAATGTGAAACCTCCCTACCAAAACGGGGGGAAATGAGTATTTCTTGTGAAGGCTTTTCCATTTACACTGCTAGTCCTGGGCTCTGGGGAGGGGAGGGCACAGCAGTCAGCGGTTCATGGCGTGACAGCTCGTGTGTTCACGCGCTTGAGCAGGTGGAAGGGGCTTTTCTGATGAGAGCACTGGCTTTTTGAGTCCAGATAATGCTTGGCCAGGCAGCTTTAATACTGTATTTAAGGAGTTAATGTTATTTATAAGTGGATGATAACATGTTTTAATATTTTTACTTACATTGCTGGAGTATAATCATTATTTATTCATTCCATTTTGTGCTGCTCTGTGCTTTTATCACGCATACCTGTTCCCCACCCCTCATTTATTGTGGTGTAAGCTATAGTTCCAGGAAGAAAGCCTTAATAATGCTCTGTAGTGCATATTTCTTGGTTCAATTAAATATTCTGAATAAAAAGAAAGACATCCTTGCTTCCTCTCTGTGCCTAAATCATCATGTTTTTCAGATACCGCTTGCTCTAGTGACTGGCTTAAAATTAGAATGATGCAGCAGATCTATAGGTACTAAAAATAGTTTCCTGTAGTAGCAAGAGTATTGCTGATGGTATAGTCTACATTTAGTTAGAGGTCTCCTTATTCGCAGGAGTTACATAACTGAGATTTGCAGATGAGACAGGGAGGTGAATTATCTCCATTACCAAGGGCAGCCAGTGAGTTCATCAGTTTATCTGCCTTCCCTCCGGCAAGGGAAGGGGTGGCAGCAGCAAGCTGTGAAGCAGATAGTTTTGTTTTAAGAACTGCTGGTAATGGCTTCAGCTAGACATCTCTCTGGACCCTCACATCTCCTGATTTCTGCTTGTCTGAAAGTATCCTGGAAACTTTCATCTTACTCCTCCGTGGTGTTGCTGCAGAAGCCAAGGATTGTGCATATGGGATCTCTGGGTTATGCAGGCAAAGCAAAGATGAATGCTGTGACATCTTCCAGGAAAGAAAGGGAGGGAAAAACTTTGAGTTAGTCTTTGAAGTGTGAAGAGATCACACTTGAGACTGGTTTATACGTGGGCTTATGCAAAGCCTGGCACCAAAGACAGTGGCCCCCAAAAGCAGTTCTTGCCATTAGTCCCAAGAGTATCTGAACTCAGCTTTATGAATTTGTCCTTTGGGACTTGGGTCCCAAAACTGGGTAATTGGCATTGGGATAGCAGGATGTATCCAGAGCAGGTGATGGATCGTTCCCTGCCTGCTTGCCTGAGGGCTGAGAGCAGCCGGTGGGGCAGTCCTGGGGCAGTCTGTCCTCCTTACTCGTGGTTAGATGGTCCAGCAAAACGAGTCAATCAGAGCAGTGGCCTCTTCCCCTTAACTGAAAATACAAACCCTGGCAGCTGCACAGTGCAGCTGCTGTATCCTGTTGGCATTTGCTCCCTGTATTTCAGTGCACCCCCTGGGAAGGGTAAGAACAGCACAGGTATGTTAGTGATGGGGGCTTGACAAGGAGAGAGAATCTTCTTGTTGAGTCAAAGCCGTGACTCAGAGAAGCAGGGTAGTGATCCTGTGTGTGCATGGTAACACCAGCAGCTCCAGATACATCCTGATTGCTCTGAATTATCCAATATGCAAATAGAGAAGTGGGCTGGAGACAGCTGGAGACAGTGTTACGTGCTGAGGACAAAATGGCTGGTGTGTATTAGCGCTGCAGAGCTGTAGGTGAAGAGCTGGCTGCAATTAAGTTATTTCCATTGAACAGAAATTAAGCAAAATACAATGATTTTGACTGGAGGTTGGGAAGCTGTTATTGGAATGGAAGAAAGAGAAGCAGACTTAAATTAAGTAAATTTGCAAACAAGTCCACAGTTACTACTGAAAAATAAAAGTTTTTCCTTTCAGAAACAGATCCTGGATGTGGGTTTTGGCTCTGTGGTGATGGAGTGTTGTGTTCTTTAACACATATTGACTGAGGCTCAGGGCTGGCTGCTCCTGCAAGCAAAGATAATGTATATGGTATGTAGGAGAATAGCTTTGATTGCTGTGTTATTTAAAGTAACTCTCCCTCCCCAAGTAATTGTCTTTGGTTTGTAGAAGCTGCTGCCCAAAGGTTACAGGGCTGATCTCTGTAAACGTGATCATCCTGAGCTGCAGTGCCAAGAGCAGGATGGTTTGAGTTTAGAACTTCAAAGTACCTTTAATTCTAGCCCCTTGTCTGGGTTCATCTCAGATAAATTTGATTTAAAATAAGATTAAAAAAATTAAAAATCCTGTTTGATGGCTGCAGGCTGAGAGCTCAGCCAGATTGGCCATTTTGGGGAATCCTGGATTTGCTGAGCGTGTAAATGTGTCGGTATTTGCACACATGTTTACACAGGGCCTGGTGAACAGTGTTGTGTTCCTGGCCTGTGGAATCCCTGTCGGTTTTTTGCACCAAATTTACAGACTGTGGAGTCACCGAGACTGATGGAGACTTGTGTAATGATGCTCCCTGCGATGGGCCCGTAATGTGAACTGGGGAGGTTCTCATGCTGCAGCCTTTGATATTTATCCCTTTTGATCTAAAAAGTACAAACTATATAAAGATTTTAAATTTCAAATGTTTTACTAGGACATGTTCATAGTACTGTAAGTGCTAATTTATTTCAGAGTGCTCTGAGGGAGAAGCAGAGCCTGTTCCTAATAGCCTGTGCTGTAATTTTAGGTGGCGTGATTTGTTCAGCGTGATGCTCAGTGAGCTGTGAGAACTGGGGGGCATTCAGGGAAGTGAGGTACATTTCCTGGTGTTTACTGTGAAATATTTCCATACAGACTGTCAGGACAGGGCTTATGCCCTTGCTGTCATGCTGATGGGCTGGTTTGCTGCTTTCTGCTGGCCCAGTAATCATAGTTTACATGGGCAGTGTTTTTAATTGTAACTAACAAAATGAAAACTGGAAGTTTTTAAAACACTTGCAATATACAGAGAGGAATCCCAGCAGCCAGACTGCTCAGAAGGGTGTCAGTACTTGATTTAGAAACACCTTCTATGCATGTGTCTGATGCTAGGTAAATATCCAAGACGCTAAATAATTCTTGAAGTTTAGTAATAAAAGCCATTAAATAGGATTTTTTTTTTTAACTGAAATCTGCAGGATGCTTAAAGACAGTGGTTGTAAGAATTCTTCAGAATTTTTAATCTGCATCTCCAAATAGCAATAATTTATTTATAATCTAAAACCCACTTAAAATAATGGGTCTTTGAATTCTGCTTATAATCTCAGGTGTTTGTGTAATATGCCACACATCTCTCTGCACTCCATGAGTTTTATACAATTACCCTGTCTAGCTTTTTAATAGCTGCCTGCTCGAGGAAGCTAACACAAAAACTTAGTCATAATTTATTTAATCAGCTGAACAGCTGTTTCACTGCAAACTTTCATTAATAAACTTCAAAGTTTGTCTACATAAACAGCATAATTTTAGCGCTAACAGGTTTCTCCATAATCTTCTGTATAGCAGTAATTTTTAAAGTGTAATTATTTTACATAATGTAATGCTATGCAAAGCTTGGCCTCGTTAAATTAAATGCTCAACAGTCTCAGATTTAAATTGCCAACCAAAACAAAGATAAGTGTAAGCAGTTTTTTTTAGCAGATAATTTACACCTCATCCAGGTAGCGGGGCAGCGGGAGGGAACCGTAATTGCGTGGTGGTGGCGGCGAAGGCGGATGAACCGACACCCTTCTTACTGCTGAGCCTGGTCACAGGCAAGGTGACAGGTGTTTATAGCGTGGAAGTTGGGACAGGAGGGAAATAGAGCTGAGCACGTGGTCTTCTACACCCTTCTTACACCCCAAACTCTTGATATGGGCTGTGCAGATTCATCTTCACGTGCAGATGGGCTGGAGTGGAGCACGTGTGTCTCTGTGAGGGGGAAGCACCAGCGCAGTCATCCTGGTGGGACGCTCCCCCTGTAACCCACAGGTGTGCTGAAAAACCTGCTGGGGACTGGGGTGAAGAACTAAAACCACAGTGTGAGCTGGGAACTGGGATGAGGTTCAGGGGTCCAGGAACGGCACAGCGAGGGCAGAGGGGCTGCAGGGGGACCCCAGGCCTGTGGGTTTCCACCTGAGCGTTAATGTCACTTGATGTGGGTGTCCCCAGCCAGGCTCAGTCCTCACCTGAGGTTGTTCTTGGGGCCTCAGAGCGTGCTGTGCCCCAGCAGTGCCCGCTGATGGTGGGTGTGTTGGGGAAGGGTCCCTATTCTTCGAGGGTTCTCCAGAGTCCCCCTGTGCATGTCGACGTGTGGAGATCACATGGAGGAGAAAATGGAAATGGCTTAGTCCAACAAAGTTCTCCCTGGTGGAATCCTTGGATTTACAGTCCTGTCCTTGCCAAGTCCTGCCTGTCAGCGTGACCCTGGGGTGCAGGACAGGAGGAGTTTCTGCAGAGACACCCAGGTGGATTGCCCAGAGATGTGTCTGTAGTTCCAGGCAGGGTCTTCTGGTACTGGTGGGGATGTGGTGGCCCAGCTGCCCGGCTGGGTGCAGGCAGCACCACTGTCAAGATGGAGGCCCTGCAGGAAGACCTGTGTCCTGCTGATGAGCTGTTGAACGAGCCAGTCTGAGGACCCACCGGTCTTTGGATCTTCAGATCTTGGTTGGTAGATAATTTTTCCTCCTAAAAGGAGGACATCTGTGTAGAAAAGAAGCCAGTGGAGCAGAGCACCCCAAGGCTGATGGTTCTGGGTCATCCTCTTGGCTTTCAGCCTCGTTTCTCACGTGAAGGGTCAGCCCGTGTTTTGGAAATCTGTCTGTTCTGTGCCACGTTGTGGATTTTGTGATCAAATCCTTTGGTTTCCACCTAAGCTTTCAGGAGTAGTTTGTTCCTGCTGCTTACTCCTGCTGTGGCTGCAGTCCCACCCAGCTGGCTTCTTGCTTCTCCTGTCTGTGCCTGGTGAGGTAACCCAACACTGGCAGGGTTCTAGCTGACCTCTGACTGGGTGCTGGGCTTGAGTTCTGAGCCTCGTGCTGTGTCAGATGCTTGCTTCTGCGGTGGTGTGGTGCAGGCAGAGGGTGTGAAAACGAACCATCACACTGTTTTTACCCATTTTATTTATTTTTTAACACAAAAAATGGCAGCGCTTTTGCCATCAGGCAATCGCTTTGTTTCCGTTCATATTAAAACAATTTGCATTTAGGCTGTTGAATATTTACCACGTAAATAACTTGTTTCTGATTACATTTTCTATCTGTAAGACTCTCTGGGTGTCACTTTGAATCTCCTCTCTCCCTGGGAAGGGAACCTGTGGTTGCTGTGGGCATTATGGCAGCGTCTGACCAGGACAAGCTCCGTTTCCGTGGGTGCCCGGCTGGTTGCTGGGCTGGGGTCCGTGAGCAGCGTTTCTCGGAGGAGGGGGGGGCTTCCTACGTGCCAGGGTGCTCCTCCAGCCAGAGGCCTTATGGAGCAGAGCTTGTTCTTTGGTTCTGGAGTTGTTTCCCCTCGCTGGAGCAGCGTTGTGCCCTGGTCTGTGTTTTATTCCCCTTCACAGCCCGAGGAGGAGGAGGAGGAGGANCCGTGGTGCAGCGGCTGGAGCTGCGGTGGCAGCGTGACGTGGCATCCTTGGCATGGCCAGTCTGCTGCCTGCACAGCTGGAGCTGTTGGAGTAATGCTTTGCTGCTCCTGCTCCTCAGTTCCCTTTTTCTTTTTTTTTTTTTTTTTTTTATTTTTTTTTTGCGCCCTCTCGTGTGGGGCCAGGGGGGTGNGTGTTGTGCAAACCTCGAGACGAGCCTTCGTGGTGGTGCAGGGGTTGGGATGTGACTTTAGACTGTGGTGTCGCCACCTGCCATCTAAAGTCACTGTAGGAGGACCCAAAAATAGGAAAGGTGGTGCAGGTACAGAGTGGGACAGTTTATCTCTCCACCTATTTTCCTTCTGTGGTTCATCTTTTGGGCAGAATTTCTTGAATACTTAATTTCTTTAAAGGGTTCAGCCAAGGCCAGAGAGACACTTTCAGCAGGTCGGGTTTTGGCCCAGGGGCCTTGGAGCCCCTCTCCCGTGCAGCAGGGCTCTGGATCCCCAGTAAACCCCGTGTGCTGGGCTCTGGATCCCCAGTAAACCCCGTGTGCTGGGCTCTGGATCCCCAGTAAACCCCGTGTGCTGGGCTCTGGATCCCCAGTAAACCCCGTGTGCTGGGCTCTGGATCCCCAGTAAACCCCGTGTGCTGGGCTCTGTCTCGCTGCCCTCCCTCAGCCACCCGACTTGAGCCTCGCTCTCTTGTGCCAGTTCCTCCACTAATGTCAGGACAGGTGACCACTAAACCCTTCTAGAAACCCTGATTGAGCTTTTAATTAGAGGAGCACACACCAATGCAAAGATAAAATTTGCCTTACAAAATAGGTACCTCTTGTTGTAGCTGAGAAAAGCGTATGTTGTATATAGTGTTAATTGTTTATTGTTAATTACATTTTAACATATTCACTCAATTGGAATAATTAGTATATCTGTCATGCTTTTTATTTGGGGCTGGAAATGCTTGTGGTTGCTAGGTCCCAGGCAGCCTTCTTAGAGTGTACAAGTGGTTTATAATTTACAGATGGAGAGCGAGAGCGTGTCGAGTCAGTGATGACAAGGAGGGAATCTGGAAGTCAGTCATCGCTGACCCCCCCTTGCCACCAGAACACATTTGCTTCCCCAGCAGCCACCCAGAGCTCTCACATACACAACAAAGGGTTTCCCTCCTTGTGACCAGTTCCCAAATGGAATGGTTGTACTGTCTGTGGAGTTGTTCTTCCATTGCCTGTGGAAATACTCTGCTTGGGTTTGTTACCAACACTGCAAACTGAGGCTGTTTCCCTGCCATGGGAGCTCCTTGGGCATTGTGGCTGGGGCACCTTTATAGTGGGTCTCAGAAAGGCCCACGTGGGTTTGGGCAAAGTGGGGTCTGCTGGGTGTCAGGGGTGAGCTGAGGTGTGTGTTGGAGCGGCCCCTGAGGTCCATGGGAGGTGGCAGTGCTCTAGGGGAGGGTGCTGCTGGGAGGGTGAGAGCTGAGCTGGGGTGTGTGCTCCTTCACCAAGTGGTTTTGAGGGTGGTCTTCATTGTGGCAGGGTGGCAGTGGCACAGGGATGGTCCCCACACTACGTGTGGAGCTGTGCTTTGGACAGGAGGACGGGTGGAGGGATGGTCCTGTCCCTTTTGGCACCGGTGCAGGGGTGAACCTGTGTCCAAGCGTTGACTTCTCCAGACTGACTTCACCAATTGCCTGATTCTTCCCAAATTCCTCATTTTGGGCATCATTTGGGCAGAGTTCCTGGTAAGATAACACTTGGTGACCCCCAGGCTACCGGTTCTGCCGTGTTACACCCAGACTGCCTCCTAGTGAGCTGGCATTGTGGTGGAGATGGCTTCTTTCCATCCCGCCTCTCCGAGTTGAGTTGGGGTGCTGGAGATGTCGGGAGTTTGGGCTCAAGGGATGTTCCTCAGGCCAGAGGTAGTTTCTCTTGTTGGGGTATGGAGCAGCCTGTTGTTTGTTGTGCCTGTGGGCTCGGAGGAGCTCCCTGGGCAGCGGTGGTGGTGGTGCAGGTCGGTTTAGGGACAGAAAGGTTTGTGGAGGGGCAGCCTCGTTTATCTTTGGTGTGGCTCGTGGTTTGTTAACAAAAGGTCTTCATCTACTTGTCAGACCTAAAAAAGAACTTGGAAGCAAAATGCAAACTGGTGCAGCAGTGACACTGGGCTGGCTGGAGCGCGGAGCGAGCTACCAGGCCCTGGCTTGGCCAGCGAAGCAGATGGCTTGTCTGGAGTGTCTTATCACTGACTGTGTTCTCCTTCTTGTGTGTAAGGATGAATTTCAACCTTCTCCAAAACAATGAACCAAATACCATTTTGAGTGTTTGCCATGTTTCCTATCATCAAGTCAATATTATGTCCAATTATTAAACCAACTTCTTGTCTTATAAAACAGCTGAGGCTTACATCCCCTCCCATGCCAGTGAAGCTATTTCTGACTCTGGTGGTGAGATCAGCTTTCTCCAAGCCATCCGTTGCGGTTCCTCAGCGTTTATTGACTGGGTGGGTAAAACTCCCTCCCCTGAATCCACCTTTGTGTCTCCTTACGGCTGCTGAAGAGGCAAACGGGTATTTTTCTCTCCTCCCAGAGCTGTAACCCTGGCTCTTGTACCTGTGCATCCTGGGTGATCCTGTGTTGCCCCCACAGGAGCTTGAAATGTAATTTCAGAAAAATAATTATACGTTGATGCAGGTAGATTGCTGCAGGTTAGTACCTGACTCAGTGACAGCAAACATTGCATTCAGCTGATTGCTTCCTACACTGCCCCATTAACTTTTATGTAGTTCCCCAAAAGACCAGCTTTATATTCATTTAAATGATTAAAATGGTGAACAAGCAGGGCTACTTCTTTCCCTTTTAGTAACTGGACCCAAAGATTGTTCATCAAAACAGTTCTAAGGACAAGTACTGAGCGTTTGAATGGCAAATCTGAGCAGAATCCTCAGCTGGGATGCAGTGGGGTTTGCTGCCTTGCTGGGACGGGTTTGTAACATGATGTAACCCAAATCTTCCTGATGTGAATGGGACATAAGGAGCTGAACAAGTCCAGTCCTCTTCCAGGTTAACTTTGCTCATCTCATTTATATTGAGTTTGTGTTGTTTTTCTTGGTCCATGAATTAATGTGACTTTTAAAAGGAGGATTGATTCAGCGCCTACTTGGTCCACCCAGGAGTGTCTGTGTTGGAGAAAGGAGTTCAGGTGAATTTAATAGTTTTCTCCTGCCTAAAGGAGTGAGAATGTTTCAGACTGTATCCCAGAAAGGTTATGGATAAGAAATGAAGTCCCAGGAGTCTTCAAGATGAGATGTGGTACGCTTCCACCACAGCACAGAACGGACAGTCCTGAGCGTAGGGATTGAGCGGGGGTCGGTTGGCACCTGAGTGGTGGTTCGTGTCTGCTGGGCTGTTGGGAGGCCCCATCCACATGGATTGCACTTTGGACAGATGAAGGAGCTCTGGCTTCACCACAGAGCACTTCCCACTCTTGAGACTGTCCCTTAGTGAGCTGGGATGCCGGGCAGGTACCGGGGATGGCTGGCCAGTGCTCCCAGCTCAGGTCCTGTACTTCGTGATGCCCAAGGTGTGAGGTGTGCACGTCTCCATAACGCCACAGACAGCAGCTCTGGGGTCACTTCATGGGATTTCTTCTGTGGGATACCCGAGATGACGCGTGTACTCGTGGTCGGGTCCGCAGGGTGTGGAAAGCGGCCACGGCGCCGGGTTTCTGCGCTCCATCCTCCCGTCATGGCCACCACTCCACAGGTAACTGGTCATGATGTTGAACACTTCATGGCATTGAGGTTGTTTCCAAACCACGTGCAGTGTGTCAGCACTGACCCTTGGTTGCTTACTGCCCGGTGGGCTGGGTCGGGGCAGTGCCCAGCTGCCGGCCTGGCCTGGCCTGGGGAGCGCTCTGCTCCCGGGCGCCCGCGGCACGGTGTGGTGCAAGGTGCTGACTGGCACAGGCTCCGTCGGGTGCCCTTGGAGCCACGGTGCTTCCAGTGCAGTCGGTTCTTGCAGCAGATTTCCCAGCATGCATAAAGCAGGCTGACCCACCCTGTCTGTTCCTGCCTTAAAATTCGCTTGGTCACATAGAAGAACCAGAGGATGTTTAGTCACGTGGTGTCTTTTAGGTGCTTTTAGTTCCATAGGGGAGCGGGAATGTGGGGCTGCTGGCACCTATTGGAAACTTGCTGTCCTTGTCTTGCATGGGCACACCTGGCAGCAGGGGCTGCTGAAGGGCCCTGCTGTCTGCTGACATCGGGTGGTGTCGCAGATGCATCTTGCTCGTGTTTCATTCTGCAGACTGGGCTCACTGATTGTGGTGGGTTTATTGGGGGGGGTTGCTGACACCCCTGAGGGGCTGGTTTCCCCTTGGAGTGGTCTGTTCCAAGAACAGAGTTGTTTGACTGTCACAGGGGTTGGTTGTGTCATTGGCTTTGAGTGGAGAGCTGGTAGATAGGGGGGGCACAGGTGTGGGAACAAGCAGGGGTCGGGAAGTGGGTGTTCCTCAGACCCATTTACAGTCGAGGGACTGGTCTCTGAAGCTGCTCCTGAGCACCGTGGTGCTGAGACCGCTGCATCTCGCTCTGCGATGGAGAGAGGTTGAGGTGCTGCTGGCACACAGCGCCCCAAGGGCAGCCCCAAGGGCAGCCTGGGTTCTGCCTGGCATCCCAGATGCAGGGGTGTCACATGCTGATGAGATGGCATCTTCTGGAAATCAAAGCAGCGTGGAAATCTCTCTGGACTTCCTCAACAGTGAGGTACTTGAAAGTAAATCACAAAAGTTTTCCTCCTGCAAGTTGCTAGATGTGGGTTAATACGGGTTGCTGAGGCGATGGTCCACCCTGCCATTCCCTTCCCTTGTGGCGTTTGCAAAAAATAACCATGTTCTGTTTCTCGTGGCAACTCCAGTAGAAGCTCCTTAACGGGGTTTATCTGGGGCTGCCCTGATGTTTGTTTCACATGGACACAGCTACCTGTGTCCTCTAGCAGTGATTTCACAACCCATTCACTTGCGGTGACCTCCTTCCGATGGAGCAGCTGAGGCTTTGTCCAGAACTGGTGTTGCACCACTTGATGGTCATTTTAGCCACTGAGTGAGTGACAGGTCCTGACAGTGAGCTGTTGTCCCAAGAGCAGGTTGTGCCTGTAAAGGACAAGTAGTGCTAAAGCAAATACTAACATCTGCCTGGAGTGATGTGTCGATAAAGTGACGGGCAGTGTGGTCGGGACCAGAGAGTCCTGGTGTGGACGTGGTCAAGGCCATGAACTCGAGCACTTGGAAGTTTGAAAATGTGAGAGTTAATGCTCCCCTAGCAACACCACTTTGCCCTTTTTTGTGTGTATATTAACTCTTTAGTTATGTCTGGTATTGTTCCCTAGTAACTTGCTTCTCCAGTGTGGGGTGTGGGCTGAGCAAGATGTGGTTTGTGACAATTAAAGAGCTCAGAGGTTCAGCTCCTAAGGGTGGGCTGTCCTGCCCTCCCCTCCCTGCCTTCCCACCGTACACCTTGGATTCTGCAGGACCAGACTTCCCTGCAGCTGGCACTGATCTGCTTGTGGCTTCTTACAGAACTGTCCATTGGCTCCCAACTCCTGCCTGCGAGGGGCAAGAGCCCACCGTGCCCCGGAGAGCCCGTCCTGCCCGTGCCCGGGGTCTCCGTGTCTCCTGCTGCTTTGACTTGAACACCCAGGGCAGGGCAGGCAGGAGGGGTGGTGGTCTGCTGGGGAGGGGGCAGAGGGCTTCCCAAGGCAGCCCAGCCCACAGCTTGTGTCCGTGTGGCCCGTGCCTGGTACCGCTCCGATAGGTGTGTGTGCACTGGCACCGATCGAGGCGAGAGGGACAGCGTCACCCGCGCTGCAGCGGTCCCCTCCTCTTCCTCATTACCAGCCAGTGATGGGTTTGGGGCTGCACTGGGGATTGCTCTGTGCCTCACCCCAGCTGCAGCCTTTGCTGCAGCTGCAGCAGAGCAGCACTGGTGAGCGCAGTTGCATGCCAACTAGAGGCTTAGGAGCGGGTGCTGAGTCAGCAAGTTTATTTTTTCCTTTCCCACCTTCCCGAATTAATTTGAGAAATAATTCACTACGATCTGTCTTTCTCTCCCCCTTAACACATCGTGTAACTTACAAATTAGTTGAGAGATCCATAGCAGGGTCTGAACCCTGTGCAGCAGTTCCTGCTCTCGAGCGTGGTGGCCGTGGGTTGTCGCTGCTGTGGGCGTGGGACCGCGTGTCCTCGGGTCCGTGGCCGCGGTTAACGCTGGCTCTGAGGCCCTGCGCTGGTTTTGTGGTAACCAGGGGATGTCGTGGGGGGGGGTGCTGGCCTTGGCACGATGTGTCCAGCAGCTCTGCCGCCGGTGGGGTGGCTGGGGGAAGCTGAGCCCGGCCGGTGAGGAGGGAGCGGCACAGGAGATGGGTGGAAGCGGAGCGGGGCTGAGGGTGTCAGGGGGCCATGTCTGGGCAGACAGGATTAACTGTGAGGTCATCCCCGTGGGCTCACAGCCAGGGGCCTTTAGCTGTGGTGATGAGGATGATGGTGATAGCCATGGGCTGTTCAACATTGCTGCTGTGTGTCACGAGAGAGTGCAGAGATGGGCTCTAGGAGTGCTTACTCGTGCCAGCTGGACCCTAGGGGGACTTGCTGTGGGTACCCCCAAGAAGGCACCGGCATGTCCAGCCTGGTAACGGCTCCTTGAGTGCTTTGCAGGTCCAGAGGTGTCTGCAGGGTGCTGTCACTCTTGGAACAGACGGGCGAGCAGGGACGGTGTCGTGGTGTGACCCTGGCTGAGCCCTGGCAGCAGGGCTGGCGGAGGGGCTGGGCGCAGGGAGGGGTGTGGGGGTGATGGTAGCTGGTTTGGGGGGCTGGTGGGGGTGTGGCTGTGGTACAGCTGCGGGAAGACACTAAAGGAACCGCATTGCTGCGCTCGGTGACGGTGACTGAGCATCACATCAGGGACACGGAGCTGGGAGCGTTCTGCCAGGGGAGGAGGAGAGCAAAACCTCTCCATAGCCTGGGCTGGGGTCTGGCTCTTTCTGGGGGTGTCAGCACACTGAAATCTGCAGCCCACTCCTCAGTCCTGCTCACGTGCTGCAATACTCGACCTCCCCTTTGAGCCAGAGGGACAGATGTCACTTGGATGTAATTCAAGTTGCCAGAGTTGAATTACTTTACAGCATGACAGGCCTGCCCACCCAATCACTCTGGGGAGAGGTGTGTGTATAGAGAGATATGTATGTATAAAAATATAAATATATAAACACATCAGATTGCAGCTGGGTTTAGTGTAATCCAAAAGTATAAATGCTAAAATCAGCTCTTGAGTTTTGAAAGAGCTGTTTAAGAACTGAGTTCCCTCAGAAGTGTTTGTGAGGCTGATGAGAGCCTCCCCCCCTGCTGCCGTAGGCGAGCTGCCCTCTGAAGCGCGCCCCGCGCCCGGGGTGCCTGGGTCTGCTTCTCACAGCCTGCACAGCTGGGCTGGGTTTTGCTTTCAGCTGGCACAACCACCCCCAGTGCTCGAGCATCTGTATCGATGTGTGTATCTATTGTTTCTAATCTGGTCAGCTGATCGATGGAGACCAGTGTGTAATTAATTGTGTGATATTGTACACAACGTCCGCTCCACACTTACCCACATGGATTTGCTGTTTGTTAACTGTAGCTGCTCACCACAACCGTGTCAAGAGGATATAACAAGAGTGGCTTTGTTCTTCCCAGCCTTCCCAATTTTAGCTGACAAATAATTCCAAAGGGAAACTATTTCAAAGCATATCCTTTTTTTTATTTTTCCCCTTTTTTCTGGATCTCAAATCCAATCCAATGCTTCGTGGGTTGTGTATTGTGATACAACAGCCCGCAGTGAAGGAGCCAATCGAAGATGCACAGTTTGGTTACCACTTCATTCAGATGGCTGTGGGGTCACCAGGAGGAATTAAAAGCCCATTTATATTGGAAGGACCTCAGTGATCCCGTTTGCAGTGAGCTGGGGAGACGCTGGAAGGAAGAGCAGCGGAGGCAGCCGGCCTCCCCCTCGCACGCCGCGCTAGGGACCGGCCTGCCCCTCGCACGCCCCTCGCACGCCGCGCTAGGGACCGGCCTGCCCCTCGCACGCCCCTCGCACGCCGCGTTAGGGACCGTCCGCCCGCGGTTCCCACAGGACAGGGGATGGTGCTCCGGGGAAAGTCGCGTCTGCCTGACCTGTCCACTATGATGTTCTATTTCTGCTGTTTTGGTTCTCATGCAGATGGAGGGAACGAGGAGCCACCAGACCGAAGACAGGCAAGTGTAGACTCCCGTCAGAGCCGATCTGGGCAAGGTAAACCTGAGTGTTGTTCTGCCTCAGTGCCTCGTTTCTCATTTGTTCACCTTTATCTGTGCATCCTGTGTTCCTCCAGACCGTGTGAGCCTGCGGGGTTCTGTAATCATCCCGCTATCCCCAGAGCTGCGGGTTTCCCACTGCTGCCAAGCCAGGCTCTCTTGGCCTGGTGTGAGGGAGTTTAGACTCCTGCATGGCGGGTGGTGGCTGGAGCTCGTGGTGCACGGTGTCTTCAGTGCATCCCAGCACAAATCACCGGTGCTGGTGGGCGTCAGCCGCTTCCCTTCTCCACTGATGGCAACGGGGAGAAGGTGGCCAGTTCTCAGTAACAGCGTTGTCCTTTCCCATGATGGGATAGATGGGACCTGGGCCTTCCTGCCAGGGAGCAGCTTTTGTGATGTTTAGTTTTATGCTTCAGAAATGGGGAAGAATGTCTTGGTAAGAGAGTAGTCAAAAAGGTTTTTATATTATTAGTGACTCTACAAACTCTTTGGTTGAGTATCCACCATTCACAGTGGCCTTGGTGGTTGAAGCCACTGCTGGAGCCATGTGAGGGGGATTTCTGTCATCGAGAGCAGCAGCTCCCATCTCTGCGCTGGCTGAACGTGTCCTTTGAAGTAGCTCAATTAAAGGTTTAATCATTTGCTCGTTTGTGAGGGTTGTGAAATGCCGGTATGCTCAGACAGCTCTTCAGGCTAAGCAGCACTTTTTGGAAGGGTGGCTCTAGTAGGTGCTGTGTGCGTTGACTTATTTTCTCCTTGGGATTGCAGCAATAATTTTCCTTTCATTTAGGTTCAAGCCCGTTGTTGTCATGGTGTCCTAATGACTTATTATGGAGACATTTTCTCTGGAGCGTTGTTCTGTTTTGGAAGTGTTCCATTGTTGCCTGGGCAAAATTACTGCAAGTGATTGAAGCCTGCAGTTGGAATTAGCAGAATCAGAATTTAGAGTTAAAACCCTGAAGCCCTGTGAAACATCAGCTGCTGAGACTGCTCTGTTAAATAGTAGTAAAAAGATCCTGTGTTAAAATGCATTATTTTAAATTTTCTTATTTTAAAATAAGAGTTCAAATCAAATTAGGAAGGAGCAAGGGAGCTGCTGACTACATGTACCCAGCGGTAGCCAGTGTGTCTGTGTTTGAGGGATAAGGAGTGAGTGGTTGCTCTCTTCCAGGCACTGGGAGCTCAGACAGGGCTCCTGGTGTGCTGCTTCTGAGGCCAGCCTGGCCTGCTGTCCCAGTGTCGGTCCCTGCATGTCCTCTCCTTCGCCTGGGCTTTGTCCTGTGGTTTATTGGGACAGGATAGAGCGGCTCAGACAGGACCTGCCAGCTGGGTTTCCCTCTGTGTGTATCAGACCCTCCCTGGGGTTACACTTCAGCCTGTTTATTCAGCATCTGGGCTGCTGTGGAGCAGTGGCAGTTCTGGGAAGAGGGCTTGAGGCTTATCTACTAATACTTGTTAGCCACAGAATGGGCATTCTGTGGCTAACAAGTATTACTAAATAGTTCTGTGTCTGTCCGTCTCGAGTGTGACTCCAGGAGTTGCAGGAGATAGTGGGAAATTTCAGCCTGAGTGGGACCACAAGGGGAAACAGGTGAAAAAATACTTCCAACTTCTTGGAGAAACAACCTTTTGCAGAACATTTCCATCTGGATCAGTGGATGTCTGTAGAGACAGGCTTTGTGTGGTGTGGAGGAGTTGTCTCTTTGCTCCATAGAAGCCTTGTCTTTAGCTCTGTCCCCCTGTTCTGGTGCCTGTCTGCACGTGTTAACGCGGCTTTTCATAACGATGGGTTCTGGGTGGTGCTTAGATACACCAGGCAGCTCCTGTAGAAATGGGTGGGGAGGCAGTAGTTCTAGTTGTCTCTGGCTACAGCCAAATATTTTATGTATATACACATGTATAAACGGTGTGATATTGTCAGCAACAGCTTCTCTTACCACAGGAGAGAAAAACAACAGCAAAGATCTGTTCTTCCCCAAAGGGACACACTCCGGTAGAGCTTGTGTGTGCACAGCGAATAGAGAAGCATCAGGGCCTGGCTCCTGGTTTGTGGCAGTGGTGACAGTCTCTGGTGAATGAACCCTCTCGAGCTGCAGTGTATCTAGTAGAGTACACAGGAGTTGGTGTCACCTCCAAGGAGTAGAGCTCGAGTCTGTGGCCAGCAAAGCGCTGAGTGTGCGGCGAGTGCTCGGTCGAAGTCGTGTTTCGGACTGTCAGAAATACCCACATGTGTGAAGCGTGTCAGTGCTTGGGCTCGTGGAGGGAGTGATGCTGAGAGATGTTCCTGAGAGCTGGCATCAGTCCTGGATGGATTTTAGCCACAAATGGTTCTACCTCTCAGTACACTTAAGGAGCTTGTCCAAGAGTTTTTTTGGATGGGCTTTTCCTCTGGTCCATAAGTAAGAGGTTGGGTCATTTGCAGTGTCTGTTGGCTGTCTGGAACAGAGTCAGTCAGTCATCTCCTCTGGAGTTCCATGTATTTGGGGCATTTTACCTTTTGTTTTCTCCCCACTTTTGTCTGTCTACCCCAGGAGTTACATTTTCTCTTTTAAGCATCTTCTCACAAGCCACTGAGACCTGCACAGCTGTGCAGTGGAAGTCAGATAACAAGAGTCTTCATGGAGGACAGACAGCAGCAGGCACTGCAAGCTACAAATATAAAGTTTTCAGTTGTTTTCCCAGATGAACTCTTAGTTGTTGATCTTACTGACCAGAGGTGGAGAACCAAAGGCTCTTGACCAGGGGCTTCCTGGAGCTAACAGGAGGAACCTCACATCTCCCCATCTTGCTGGTCTGGACCACCCACCCTTCATTTGTCATTAATATTTATTGCAGCAATTAGCAACATGGGCCTTTATTGTTCTATCTCCACTTGTCATGTTATCTGGTGTCTTTGTGTGGATCTGTAGGGATGTGACCCCATACGGTCTCTGTGGGGCTCGGGGGGCTTCTCTGGGTTTGATGGAGGTGGCTGGTTTTCAGGCTTTTGTTGGTCTCTTGTGGGGGTTGAGGCAAAATCCTCATGTTCAAAGTTCAGTCAGCTGGAAGGTTGGTTGTTTTTTTTTTAGAAATAACACAATCTAAACACAAAAATACTTACCAGACTATGGTTTTGTTTGTGTCCTGTTTAAACTGGTGACTTTAGATCTCTGAAAGACAAAATATTGAAATAAACTCTATGATGCTGCTGCTCATGATCTAGAGATGTGCTGAGATGCTGTTCCAGCACTACAGTTTCTTCAGGGAAGTGCCCAGACTGCAAGTGGAACAGAGAACGCAGCAACCTGGCAGGACTGAGCCACATAGTCCTCTCTGAGGATGACTAAGCAGGAGACTCCCCCGTGTTCTGACCAGTCCTTTGTGTGTTTGTCTCCCACCAGGCACCTCCACAGAGAACGACTGTGCTTTTGAACCAGACTACGCAATCCCGCCACTCCCAGTGACCGAAGGTATGCAGCACATTCGGATTATGGAGGGCATGTCCCGCTCCCTTCCATCCTCCCCCTTACTCACACATCAGTCTATCAGTGTTCGGCTCCAACCTGTGAAGAAGTTAACTGGTAAGGACTTTAAATAAAGTTCAGTGGGGCTTTTAAGGTCCGGTGGTGCAAAAGTCTGTAAGAAAACGCTTTGAACAGGCTTCTGTGTACAAGTCACCGTTTCTTTCTTATAGCAGCGACTTACCAGAGCCAGGAGCGGATTGGATTTCATGCTGACAGAGAAATCTTTCCTTTCTGGAAATGATCTCTCTGTTTTACAAATATTCTCTGGTTTTCCAAGAAATTTCTAGCAGAGTGTGTTTCAGTTCCACTTTGTATTGTGTTTTGTGCACAGGGGAAGTGTGACAGTGTTTTTAAAGAACTTTATGCTCAAATTTATAATGCCGAGAGACTGTCAGAAAAGTGATAAACTTACTCAGCAAAGTGATTTTTTTAATAGTCCATGCATATTTTAAATCTGTTTATCTAATCTGCTGGGATTTTGGTTTGAACACCTAGAGGTTTTGAAGTAGTTGGATTTTCAAAAGCATTTGGAGTCTTAACATCCACTTAAGAGCCTGACATCGTGTAGAAACTTGTTTTTTGCCTAAAATCTGACATCCCTCCGTGCCCACCCTTAAAACCGATCAGCCTGTGTACAGCACTTGCAGTGAGAGAAACCTCCAAAAGGAATTGTGACCAGATATGATCAGATCTCTGCCAACACCAGGGAGCTCTGATACACTTCAGACCTTTTGTTTCCCCTGCCCTCTGGTGAAAGGAGAAATTGCAAAGCACCAGGAGGATGAGATGCCTGAGTCGTGGCAGTCACTGGGGCAGGATCTCTAAAGCCTTGTCAGTTCTATTCTCCTCATCAGCACCTTCCTCTGATGTGATGTGGCGGGTGGGGGTTCTGGGTGTGATTGTGATGAGCTGGTTCTTTCCTTTTGTAAACTTTTTTTTTTAACAACCTTCCTGCCACAAACAGCAAAGGTCGTGAAAAAGGACAGAAATAAACCTGGGCTGTTTTTACTTCTCGCAGCACGTCTGTACGTGTTTATTGTATAACGTATAGCCAGCTTCTTCCTGCTTTCCTGGAGGTGTTCCCATGATCCTCACATTCATCCAGTTCCCTCTTCCTTCCTTCTAGCTTCTGAGTTACTTGCAGGGAGTTTCTCCTCCGTGGAGATGGTTCCCTGGAGTGACACGGGCCGTTCCTCGGTGAGGACGGCCTGACCTGCAGTGCAGTTTGCAGGTAGCGCAGGCCGCCATCGGGCCTTGGTCTCATTCGTTACTTCTGTCCCCTCCTTTGACTGTAATCCTGGGTGGTTGTGCCTCAGGCCTCTGAGGAACATTACACTGACATCTCTCCTTGGGCAGTTGGTGACTCCTTGGAAATATTTGCCAAGGGCTCAGGCAGTACCCTGGGGGATGAGCAGCTTCACTCAGACCACCAGAGCTGCGTTTCTCTACCAGCTTCGAGCCTGCTCGACCAGCTGCTGGACCTCTGCCTGGGTCACAGGGCTTGGCCGTCTCCCACACCTCAAAATCGCAGTGGTTCAGCCTGGCAGATCATTCTCCATGGTTTCATAGTTACCTTTACCCAGGTGGAAACATCAGGCTCCACTTAGCTTCAAACTGAGGAATCTTGTGTTGGGTTGGCAGGACTGCTCTTTGGAGTGTCCTGATAGGTCCTGGGGGTGTTGGTGAACAGTTGGCTTAACATGAGCCAGCAGTGTGCCCAGGTGGCCAAGAAGGCCAGTGGCATCCTGGCTTGTGTCAGCATTGGTGTGGCCAACAGAACCACGGGAGTGACCATCCCCTGCACTAGGCACTGGAGATGCCGGCCCTTGAACACTGGGTTCAGATGTGGGCCCATGACCACCAGAACGTTGAGGTTCTGGACCATGTCCAGATATGGGCTGTGATTAGAGATTGGAAAACGTTTCTTCACTGAAACAGTGGTCAGGTGTTGGACCAGGCTGTCCAGAGAGGTGGTGGAGTCACTGTCCCTGGACGGGTTAGAAAGATGTGTAGACACAGCACTCCAGGACACGGGTTAGTTGACAAGGTGGCATTGGACAGTTAGACTTGGTGATCTTAGTGGTCTTTTCTAACCTTACAGATTCTCTGACTCCTCAGAAGACCAGACCCTGGAATTCCAGCACTGGCTTTTTCAGGCCGTAATTTTGAGAAAGGGATGGGAATTTGTCCAGACTTGAGGGGTTTGAGCAGCTCACTGAAGCGTGTGCTCAGGCACCAGTGGGGAGGTCTTGTCGAGCCACGCTGTAGGTGTTCAGTGGGTGACCATGCACCTCTGGTTTGCAAACCATCTGTGATGAAATCCAGACCTGAGCAAGGTGTGTATGAAATAGGGTGATGGCAGTGAAGTGCTGATAGTTGTTATTACACAAAAGTCACTGAGGAAGAGTGTAGAGTCTTGGGTTTGTGTAGAGGTCTGTTTTGGGGCCATGCATGAGAATCTGCTGGAAGTTGGTGGGGAGGATGACCACATCTGTCTTCTCCTTGCCTACTTCTCCTCTTCCAGCTGTTCTCACTGCCCTGTTCGACTGGGCCTGATCCAGTATCACATGAAAACTCAGGCTGATGCTTTGCAGGCGCCTTGTGCGACTCCAGCCGAGCTCCTGCTATACTTAGAATTCAGAGTGTGTTTCAGTGCGTTGGTGGGTTAGCCTGAGTTTTTAAATTATTAGTTTAATTTACTGTTGATATTGCAAAAGGAAGGTGTTTAGTTTACATCCTCATGCAGTCATTACAGGAATTTGTTTGCTTTCATTAAGGGAACTGGGGAAGTAATGCTTTCCCCTCTTTGTTATGCAGAGTATTTATCACGTTTCTGAACTATTCCTTCTCGTCTGTCTCTCTCAGTTACTGCTAATCTGAGAGACTTCAACAGCACCAGAAATCCCTCAGCAGCAGCAGCAGGAGGTGGTTGTCCAGTGACTGTTTGCTGTGTTGGCAGATAAAAGGGTTTGTGCACTGGGGTTTGTTACTGGCAGTTAGTGCAGACCCACCTGGTTCCTGATAAACCCAAAGACATAACGTGGTCTGTAAAGCCAGGAAAACGTGGAGTTCACGTTAGAGTCATGAGGATGAGTTCACAGTCTGGAGCTGGTTTTGCTCAGGTCCCCTCTCTGCTCTTGGAGGAGGTTGCTCAGGTCCCCTCTCTGCTCTTGGAGGAGGTCTGCACCTGCTGGCCTGCTCGAAGCTGGAGGAGTGACCAGCAACTCGCTTCAGGAGTTCCCGTGGCCGCGGCAGCTCTCGGATGGAGACGAGCGGCCGGCGGATCGCCAGTAGATGCACAGAGACATTTCACAGTCTCACTGGCTGGGGTGGTTTCCTCTTCTGCTTTGTGTCCTTGTGCTGCCTGGTCGTTAATCCTGCACAATAACAGCAGTGATTCCCTTTGGAGAAGGGATGAGGGCGATTCTGGGAGCCCCAGTATTACAAAGAGGCTTTTGTCCCTCTGACAGTCGCCACATGGATTTTTCAAAGCGACCTTCAGAGCATAGAAAATTGTTGAGAAATTATCCAATTGGAGGGGCCTTTCATGCTGTTTGCTGCTTGCATACATCTGTGTGTGACTAACCCCTTCGAGTCACCATCCCCCTGTCCGCCGAGCGCTCGCGGAGCAGGAAAGGGCCGTTTCGTACAGGAAAACTTTGTTGTCTCAGGTATTTTTTTCCTTAAAGATTCAACTCCAAACATCATTTGCAGCTCCCTGTGACTGCACCACCTCCCAGATTTATGCCTTCTGCAGTTCTTGGGAGATGAAACTGTAAATACAGGGGCTTGTGAGGCTCCTCCCAGGGCAGCTTGCTGGAGTCTCCTGGCGCATTCGGGAGCACACATGTACGTTCCAGGGAAGTAGGAGGGATGTTGGGTTGATGAGGTGGGGAAACACTTCTGAGATGGCCCCTTCTCCTGGGCACTGGGGGAGTTGTGTTAATTTGGGGTTTAGTTTACCCCTGAAAAAGGAAAAGAAGCCTCAGTGGTGCAAAGAAACTTGCCCAATAGATACAGTGGTGGTACCGGTCTATTTATTTGTCTATTTGTACTGTAACCCACTGAAGTTCTGAACCTGGCTGGTCTGTAAACAAATCAGCTTTTCCTCCCCAGAAAACTTAAAATACCCACTTTGGGTCAAAAGCTGTAGGAAGATGTCACTTGATGCATCTGCTTTCTTCTGGAGGAGCTGAGGTCACGTTGGTGGCTGGGCTTGGTCTCCGAGCGTGGACTTGTAGTTGGACTCAGAGACTGGGAACTACTCGGTGTGGTTTCCCCTCTGCTGAGTAGGTTGTGGTTAAAAATCCTCAGGTTGTTGTGGCTCTGAAGCAAACAGCTCCCCTGCTCCTGCCTGGGTAACCTGTTGTTTGGCAGTAGCTGAGAACATGTTTTACATCAGCGTGTTCGGCCTCGGCTCGTGCTGATTTCATATTTATTTATTTTTTTGATAACAGCACTGGTTTTATTAGCAAGTGTAGTGGGAAAAGTATGTAACAAAAGGAAAGGAAAAAGTAATACAAAATAATAAAAAATAATAATTTTAAAAGGAAAACCCAAACCCCAACTCCTGCCAGTTCAGGATAAACACATAGAAGACACTATTTTGACTTCTGTCTGTAGTAAATGAGCACTGAAA